>MU277272.1:4185-15401 GCA_022160305.1 Artomyces pyxidatus | reverse complement strand
TCCTCGTCGAGCGAGCTCAAAATCGCCTTATAAGGCGATTTTGAGGTGGCGGTGAGGGCTTCGCGCCAGCACCCCCCCTATTGGATACAGCCTACATATGACGGCCATACAACATACCATGTTCGTTTCCCGAACCCGTTTGTGCCTCGCATGACATAGCAGCAGTCCATTCATTGGGAAGGGAATTCTGTACGGGGCAGGCGGGCAGATCACTGGTCACCGGTCACCTCCTTCGCCCGCCGGCCATCGGGAAGCCAATTGGCGCACTCGAAGGAGTTGACGTGGTTAACGCGACCACGCCTTTTATAAGAATCATTCTGTCAGAATGCCTTTTCCTTCATTTCTATCCATTATCTTCCCACCATCAACGTCTTACCATGTCCAAACTCGAGCAAGGTCAACGTGGAATTTCCTTGGCCGTTCGATACAAGATAATATCTGAATATGTCAAGCTTCGTAAGTCCGCTCCTTGGCAATGGCAATAATTGTTGAGCCTGACATTCAAGCGTGCTAGCCTATGTCTTCGTCAACAATTTCTTCAGTGAAGCTAACAAGAAGCGCACCTGGCGCCGCGCCGCAAGCGATTCGCTGCTCAGGTTCCTGTGTACTAGACCTTCCTGGGATATCCACATCGTGGCCTACATGCTCGGGTCCACCGCTCCGGTGTATCCTAGGTTCGCGCAGAAGAACAAGCTCGACGTCTTGACAGACAAACTCGATGACGGAACCATCTTGCACTGGGTTGGTCCTCGTCGATACGATCGTGTAGTCCTCTATTTCCACGGTGCGTGTTCTCTACTCCAGGAATAGAAAGACCAGCTGAGTTTGTTGTATGAACACACAGGTGGAGGGTACTGCTTACCGCTTCTTGCGGAATCGCACCTCGCATTCCTCCATTCATTGCAACGCGAGTTGGAGAAATCCACAGATGGCGTCGGCTTCGTTGCCCTTGACTACTGTACGTTCTGTCAACCAGATTGTCAGCACAGTAGACTGATTGGCTCATATGGTTTCACACAGCACTGACACCGAACTTCCAGTATCCCACCCAGCTCCGCGAGGCGAATGCGGCGCTCGTCCATCTCCTCGAGAAGGGCGTCGATCCTGCGAACCTGCTCATCAGCGGAGACTCCGCCGGAGGGGCTCTCACCTTTGCACTCATGTTGCACGTAATGCACCCTCTCGCATCCATTCCTGCACCCCCAGTCCTCAGCAGCCCTTTCCTGGGCGCAGCCGTCATCTCCCCGTGGGTCTCCTTCGACTCCACGCTACCCTCCAATTTCGAGAACGACAAGAAAGACTGCGTCCCAGCCAAAGTCTACGAGACCATGGCCTTTATCGCCTCGGCCGGCGTCTCCGATGCTGAGCGTCCGTACCTTGAGCCCTCCTGCGCTAGCGACGTGTGGTGGGACGGCCTGGAGAACATTGTTGGGCGAGTGTACGCAAGCGTTGGGGAGGTGGAAGTCCCGCGAGATGGGAGCGTCAACTTCATTGACGGTCCAGTGCGGAAACGGATACAGGATACCACGCTCATGATGGAGGCAAACGGAACGCATTTCGATATGCTCAACGCCTTCGCGGCGGGAGAAGGGGGGGAGAGTGCGCATTACTGGAAGTTGATCCAATGGCTCTCCGAGACATTCCGCCAAGATTCGGATTGAATGTGTCCGATAAACGCTAGATATTAGTTTGGTGATCGACGAATATTTGTTAAGGAAACATCCACTGTATCGCGGCCAGCTATGTAGTCTTCCATCGCTAGTCGATCATCACTGCAGCGATTACGGCTGAGGACGATGACCACTCGAACGGGTCACGCGAGGTGAACTCAAAACAAGAACTTGACATTCTTGTAAAAGTCCAACAACGGGTTCTCCCCATTCTTCAGCCTCGTGCTGCTCACGTCCGCGTACGTCTCCAAGAACTCCGCGTGCGTGAACACGCTCGACTTGCGCTCACCCACCGGCAACCCGCTGGCGCTAGCTACTCCGTCCACTGGAGGTCGCCTATTCGGAGGCAGGTAGGAAGAGAAGAACCCTTCTCCTGTGGACAACGCGGATGCACTTGAGGCTAGGGGAGACAGGCGAGTAGGGACGGGAGTGATGTCTGCCTGTCCAAGCGGTTGGGCAAGCATATGCTCATACATGTCGCGAAGGCGCTCGAAGTGTGTGGGGAAGAAGATGTCGAAGTAGCCTTGCCTGACGAACAGTGTCTTGCATGGCACCATCTTGTTCTGATATCGCGTCTGCACTACCGGAGCATTCACGCCCGGGATGGTGTCGGGAAGAGAGCTGAAGTCCGAGAGCAAGAGGCGATGCCGTGGAAAATGCTGGCGGAGAGTGCGGAGAAGGCTGAGCAATCGTGTGGGGATATACTCAGGTGTCGAAAGGTTCGGTGCAAACGGAAGGTTGTTGTAGATGGAGCGCATCGTGGAGGACTTTAGTAAACTGGGAAGGGGAGGTGGGTGGCCCAGGCGGCGACGGAGGGCCAGAAAAGACATTATAAGGGGGTCCGTCACGCGTGTGTAGTAGATGCCAAAATCGCCATTGGCGTCGATCGTCATAAGGCCTTGGTAGGGTTCGAGAGTGCGGTAGTCGTAACGGATCATGTCATGCGCAAAGTTGTCCTGTAGTAGTAAAATAAGATCATGGGCGTCGCAGGAGAAACTGGTTCTATACTCACGACAACTTCCATCGCAAGAAAGAAACATGGAGCAGGCTCCCGCTTATCCCAGTGAAATATACTTTTGTGGGTGACTTGTACGCACGGATGCTGTGGTAGCAGTTTGTCCTTCTGCAGCTCGGCCAGACGCCCGCTAATTTCCACGATATTGTAGTGAGTCCGCTCGTAGACCTCGGGGTACTCGTCGCGCAGATAATCAAGTATGTCCAGCGCCAGAGTCCCATTCCCGGCACCTATCTCATAAATAACCAGATCCTCATAAGGGAAGTATTTGAGGAGATATTCCGCGACGAGACACTGGGCTATTGCCCTGCCATAGTATGGCTAGCGGATTGCTTGTCAATGAACCGAGTAAATGAATGCGCCTGGAGGTGCTGACCTTAAAGAGCTCCGTAGGAGTATGCCATATCTGCCTGCCTGGCCCGTCCTCGTCCATTCCGTACGCAGAATATCGCTGCGCAACCTCGTCCTGGAACTGATCTGAGTTTCTCTGGGAGTTGAAGTCGATTATTGTGTCAGAAGAAGTGAATATGGTCGCTTGCGTGGGGAAGTATCCGTAGTTCGGATTGTACAGCGAGTCTTCGATGAAATCGCGAACCAACATTTTCACGCGCGTTGGAGGCGCGGTACATTGTTCCAAGTCGTTGGCTGTGACGCGCGCGTAGTCAACATGATCTGGGTCGGGCTTCTCATCGAAGAAGACGTCGGCGTTGTAATTGATCTTGTCCTTTCCTGCGGCGGCCCTCCGAACGCGTGTGGCCTTCAAAGATGCGGGGGTGGAAGTAAAAGGCCTCGCGCGTGAACACTGAAATTGACTGGCGAGATGTCGTCTGGCACAGGCTTGGGGAAGGACGTTTCCCAGGCGGTTCATGAACCGCACTCAGCACTGTCGTAGTGCCGACGTTGTTCGACGCTGTCACCGCGACGGTAGAGCTGGTGGGAGGAAGGAGGATTCGGGAATATCCATCAGACAACCCATTTGATAAGCCGTGTCATGGGGTTATCGGCGAATTTCCACTCGTATAAAACCCACGGATTTATTGACCGTTGCGTGGACGCCTTCCACTCCGATCCTTTCTGTTTTGCGTGGGATTCATGGAGACAGCGGAACGATACGTTCGGACGTGGATCACTTCCCCAAGAGACAAAGAAGTAGAGGATACTGCAGCAGGCACGTTCTCAGCAAATATCCGAGTTCACCTGGACGAAGCACTCACACGTCTTGCGAGTAGGCATCGCGTCTGGCGATCTCAAACTGCTTCATGTTGTGAGGGCCTTAGGAGAATACCTGACCTCAGATGAGGATAAGCTACGTAACAAAGGTACAGGCGAGCATCTCGATCTTCTTCCAGACATGCTGATCAGTACCCTTCTTCAAGGTGTGGAATTTCTGGCCGCTGTAGTTGCAAAATGCCCTCCTGAAAATTTGAACAGGCAATCTGGTGACTAATTTCAAGCGTCAGCTACAGCGTGTGTCGACTTAAAGTCTGAATTTTTAGTGAAAGTCCTCGTTACCTTTTTCACTTCCAAGCTCGAAGACACCGAAACCATAATCCCCGCCCTTCATGGCATTTTGGCCATGACTCCTCTGCCATCTTTGATATCTGAAAACGTCATAGAGATTTGTACAGTGTGAGTTATGGCGTCCTCCTGGAATTTTTGTCAACCATTATACGCGTATTCAGCATGTTCGCACATGTGAAGATGCAAGCCTTAGTGCAGGCTCAACGCTTCATCGTCTTCTCCATATTCGATTCACTGGTGGCGTCGAAACGGGACGGTAAGCTTTTCGAGCAGCTTCAGGTCCAAATTAACAGGGGAGTCCCGATTTCAGCGCTCAAGAGCATGGGAGATAGCTTTCTCTCTGGGTATATCAGACTCGCGGATGGCGAGAAAGACCCTCGAAATCTTATGATGGCCTTCGCAATAGCTCGAGTCATTGCAATCGAGTTTGATATCAGCAGTAAAGTGCAGGTAAGGGGAACCTTGACTGTCATCTCCAGGCGGATATATCTGTCTCACTTAATAGGATCTATTCGACATCACCTTCTGCTACTTTCCTATTTCGTATAGACCGCCTCCTGATATGCCATATGGAATCACTGCTGATGATCTCAAGGTGTCACTCCGGTGGGTGGACACAGTCATATGCGTGCTCTCCTAAAATTTGCGTCGAAATTCGTTTGTCTAGTTCTTGCCTTAGCGCCAGCCCTGCCTTCGGACCTCCGGCCATCCCTCTTTTCGTCGACAAATTGAACGGCGGGTCTCCGCCTATAAAGGTAAATCTAGTCGAAGTTTATGTGCTACCAGGAATTGACGCATACAAGCGGGACACTCTCCAAACATTAGCCATCTGTCTACCTGTCTATGGCTCTGCTGTTGCGCGTAGCCACGCGCGTACCCTCTGGAGCTCTTTGAAGTTGGAGATTTTCCAGCCTACGGATGCTACAACAGAAGAGGAAGCTCTCAAGGCGATGCAGGTCCTCATCAAGACTATCTACGCGGATGATCAATCCGCCGATGCGGATATTGCAGGCTTGGCCAAGGACGCATGCGTAGAATGCATTGAAATTTTGAAGCATCCAGAGAAAAGTCAAGCAAAACATGCAATCAAAGTCCTTTCTGCGTTCACATCGACAACCCGTGAGAAATATCAATATCGTTTTCGTTTTGTGGGTGCGCTGAAGCTATCCTGTAGCTTCCGTGTCACGCTTCACCCTCTCTCATGCTGTGCCTCATCTCGTCAAGCTCTTCCTGGACCCTGATGAACTCCCAAATCGCGCTCCAGTTCTCGTTCTTCTACAATCCCTGATCGCAGCTTCCCGTGATGCGACAATCAAAGTTGCCGATGCCTCGTCCTTATCCCCCAGCTTAGCTCTATCGCCATACAAGGACGAAGTTCTTGGGGTGCTGATCACGGGCCTGAAGGCGCCTTCATCTACCCAACCCGCAATAGAGGGCCTTAGTGCCATGGTGACTACACCTGGACTGTTAGAAGACGATGAGGTGGGCTTCGTCGTACAAAACGTGAACGAAATCATTTCTGGATTGCGTGAAGATCTCTCTGGTTCGAGGTAATCTTCCATATCTCTGGGTTATAACTCTGTCGCGTCTCATTTCTGACTGTCGCCCTATCTTATGTACAGCGACGCAGCTCTCGACCTCTTGACTACGATATCCACGACGGCTCCCGCTTACATTTCAGAGAACACCTTGCCTTTACTTTTTTCTACCCTTCCAGACCGTGCCCCACCTCGTGAAGACTTTGCAGCTAGGGAGAAGTACTGGGTCACATTGAATTCCCTTACTCGTCTGTGCTCGCAGCACGTTCTTTTCGAAACACTCGTTGTACGACTTTTCACCAGGCTCACACTACTCTGCACGCCGAGTCTCGATGGACCCGGAAGCGAAGACAGGGAGCCTGTGGCGGCATATTCACATGCTTTGCTCGCAACTCTCGCAAACGTCTTGGACAAGAAGGTCGATCGCGGAGACCTGGATGTACCAAAATACATCGACAGACTTGTGCCAAGGCTATTTAACCTGTTCGTTTACAGCGCCATGGTTCCGAACGACAATCTAGTGGCGGGTGATGTACGGCTCGTGAGTGTTGCCGCGAAGTTGGTCAACCTCGTGACACAGACACTGACTGAACAGTGAGTCGGGCATTCGCCTCTCTGGCGCTTGTCGTATTTACCTCGTATCCACAGACGACAAAATGTCTTTGTCGCTGCCCTCACCGCAGCCTACCTTGACGGAAAAATCGACACCTTGGCAATTGGAGATATAAAGCTTCCCTCCGATGTCTATTTTGCGCCGTTCGACGTGAGATATACCAACTTATTTTTCGACTCGATCTTGACCAGAGTCACATTCAGCCTAGCACTTCGCCAAAACAAGGCAACCTGACTGCACTGCTGTCAGCGGCACTCGTCGCTCTTCACAAAGAGGTATTTTGACTGCTCTTCGGTTCTCGATGCTGCCTCAGCTCGTTCCAGGTGGTCATCCCCGTCCACGATCTAGTCGCATTTCTAGAGAAGCTGCTCTACTGGAGCATCAAGCATTCTGAAAATGCAGTACAACGAGAGTCGGTTTGGCACATTCTTGCTGCAATTGTGAACAAGAGAGCGCCTGGTGAGCTTGAAGCTATACCATACAGGACGGATGCCTTACCGGATCTCATAGAGCTCGAGCTCTTCTTGACGTCTAAAATGGTCTCGTTCTGGACAAATGAGATTCAACCGCGTGGACATAGTGCCGAGCAGCGCCGTTGGGCCATACATGCGTGGACCTGGGTATGCATTCCGGGGGATTGTCACAATTCCCGAGTTACTCCACTGATGCAAACGATTACAGGTCTGCAAAGGATTGATTGTCCGGAACCATTCTCAAGCATCAACCTTTGTTGACCGTCTTTTCGAACTGTTCGACGAAAGCCAGGTTAGCTGGGATGCTGCACGAGCTATAGGACGCCTGGGAGCTACCGACGATATTTTGACGAAGAAAAACCACGCCGTCTTGAAGGTGTGGCAGATTAGTGCAAAGTCCTATCCGTTTCGCTGACGAATACTATTCAGATTCTGTACGCACAGAGATATTCGAGCAGCGTATTGCCGAGAATTATCGAAGGAGCCCAGTCGCGTACAGGTGTGTTCCACTTGCTATGATGTGATTTGTCATACTTACTATCGACGTCGTTCGACAGATCCACCTCGACAAACTGCGCATCTTGTAGCGCTAACCTCCCTGGTCAAGTCCATCCCCAAGTCTTCTTATGCCCACGAGATGTCGACGGTACGCCACTACGTCTGCGACTTAGACCCAACTGACACTTCGTTCGTCTACAGCTCATGCCGTTGTTACTTCGTGGACTTGATTTGCCGGACACGGAAATACGGACGAGCGTCATCGATACACTCTTGGCGGCCGCGCAGGCGGATGTCAGATCGGCTTCCAAGACATCCCGGCAGGGCAGTGTTGCTTCCGAGCACGCGACGAGTCTCTCGATGGTGATGCTGAAGAATAGTTCCGTCGAGTCGATGCCAGACGTCGTGAGTTAATCACATGCTTGTCTTGGCGCGAGTCTGATCCCTTTGCAGAAAGTCCGTATAGCCGCGCTGCGCTATCTGGCGATCCTGCCCCAGGTCGTGCGCTACGATGTATTACATCCGCAGAAGCCAGTTGTTTTGAAGGCGTTAACCCATATTTTGGATGATCCGAAGAGAGCTGTGAGGAAGGAGGCTGTAGATGCAAGGTGAGCACTGGTCCGAGGACACGACGAGGTTTATCTGATGATAGTGATTTCAGGACGAGCTGGTACGAAGATAGAAATTGGTTGCACGTCCATTGCTTCTGCTGACATTTCTCTAGGTTCACGTACAACGGTTGAACAAATATTGTAGCATTATGATGGGGGAGATGTCCTGCCCTAACCTAAGTCTAGGGGTAATCGGGACTGCGTGTCGACGGAGATGGCTTTCGATGTAGAAACAATTGAAATGTATCATCTCTTCTTCAACTCGAACCACCATCATGTCTCTCCATTCGATACCCCGCCCCTCCCCCATCGACGGCTATCCAACAAAGACATCACATCTGCAAGCAGAAACGGAGGAGATCCTCCAGTCACATCTTCCGAAAGCTGGCGCTCCTCCCGTTCTCAACAAGAATGCGCACCTGCAGTTCCTCGTGCGGAACCTTGTGCAAGGCTTTCCTGCGCGTTACATGAGCCAGGATGCAAGCCAGCCTTGGCTGATGTTTTGGACATTGCAGAGCTTCAGCGCTCTTCAGGTCGGAATTGATCCCAATAACAAACAAAGGTACTCGCGCCAGCACTCCGTTTCGCGTAAAGCGAGCTCATGACCCTGAGCAGGGCGATAGACACAATTATGGCGTGGCAGCACCAAGACGGAGGCTTTGGAGGTGGACCAGGGCAAGCCGCGCACCTTCTGGCGACCTATGCGTCCGTCTGTTCGCTAGCGATAGTCGGACGCCCGGGCCCGGGTGGTGGATGGGACCAGATAGATCGGTGCGTTTCTTGATATAATCGGGATTTCCATCTGGTCTGAATCCACTTGATAAGAGAGAAACTGTACAAGTTCTATATGTCTCTCAAGCAACCGGATGGGTCATTCATAGTATCCACTCACGGCGAGGTTGACGTCCGGTATATCCTTTTAATTATCATTCTCCTGCACTGAAGCACTGATCGGAGGTACTTTCCAGAGGCATATACTGTCTCCTCGTCGTTGCCTACCTTCTCAACATCATCACGCCCGAGCTCATAGCTGGCACAGCTTCCTTCATTGCGTCTTGCCAAACGTACGAAGGCGGTTTCTCTTCCGCATCACATCCCTATTTTTCCGCACAACCCGACGAGGACGCACCTCCATTGTGTTTACCGTTCCCGCGCCCGAGTCTTGGCGAGGCACACGGAGGTTACACCTTCTGTGGACTCGCGTCCTGGGTCCTCCTCAAGCCTTTCTTGTCCGAGACGGAACCAAAGCCGAGCATCGATGAGAAGAGATTGTTGCGTTGGCTAGTATACACGCAGGGCAACGAGGCCGAGCTCGGTGGATTCAAAGGGCGCACGAACAAGTTGGTGGACGGGTGTTATTCGTGGTGGAATGGTGGGGAGTTTGCGCTCCTAGAGGCTGTAGGTATTTCTAGCTACAATCATCCAAGCGAACACGAGCGGCACGTCGACTCTACGGATGAGAACTGGGCCGATGCCGATGGTCGGTATTTTTCTTGTTTGGTACTCACCACCTCAAGCCCGCACCTGACGAATTTTCCGGCAGATTCGTTATTCAATCGCAAAGCTCTGCAGGAATATATATTGTTAGCTGGGCAACATGGCACCGGTGGCCTGCGGGACAAACCCCCGAAGTACGTCGTCTTTCAAATTCTTGACACTTCGTCTCATACATTGTCGCATAGGAATGCAGACTCATACCATACACTATATTGCCTGGCTGGACTCTCCGCCGCCCAGCATCGCGTTTTTCCTTCATTGCCTCGAAAGTCACAACTTACTACTTCATGGAAACCTACTGGAGGTCCGTCTAACTAGCTAGTGACCCTATTCTTCAATATCTGACTTGCACTACCACAGAGACGAACGAGGATCTCCACAAGATAGCGTTTACAGAGGCGCTCTGCTGGCTCGAGGAAGAAGGTGGATCCAAGATCGTCGGCCCCGCATCAAATCGAGTGGTATGTGCCGCATGTTGATCTATTTCAGTCGCATTGGCTGATCCAAAATTTGGAGAATGCCACGCATCCCTTGTTCAACTTGACTGCGACGCACACGGAAGGGATCATCGCGCATTTCTATCAGCAGACGGTGCCCAAGTGGACGCCTTTCACGGCGCCGGCCCCGAACCAAGCGACGTAAACGTCAGGCCAACGAATTTACGAATATCATACAACATCATATCAACTGATCAACTGGAGTCTGTATACCAGGAACATGTAACTGTAGATGTAACAATTCATCCGGTCTCATCCTTTTCCAGATTGTCTCATACTGTCGCCAATCTCTAGTCGCCAACGTCTACGGCGACCACCGGCCATAATCTAGTGACTAGCTGCACCAATACCACCTCCCGAACAACCAGGCAGAGTGACAAGCGCGAATTTCTCCAAAGGGTGCCGACGACTGTGCACATGCATGTAGTGGGATCTCTAATTGGAGTTGCGACGACTGCATCGACAAACATGTCAGATAGACTACATCCGTTAAATTTCTTGGATGAATGAAGCAACGGCCCTTGTCCTTCGAATTGGCCAGGCTTTGTTTAGGCTACCAGTGCGAATTTTGAGACAACCGGCCTGGTCCATGCTGCGCGGAAAGAGCGAGGCCACATCCCGAGCACTCAACATGTCTCCTGCAAAAATACAGGCTAAGCCAACGCTACAAATGAGAGGGGCAATTTTCTAGGATTTTCTTGAGAGTGTTCATAATTCTTTCGAAATTGTTCTGAATTAACGATCAACAACGTCGAGGCTGAGATCTGAGACACCGTAGTCTCCCAAAGCCAGTACTTACAGATATTTTTTGAACCTTCGCAAGCTCTGGATATTTCTATCTGACAGACACCGCTCAAATACGCGACTGCAACTGGCGGCAACAAGCTTGAACGTCGCATCCGAAAATCGCGTCACTACAATCTCGACGATGATGTCTACGTCGCTCACTGCCCGCCAGCAAGAAGAACTGCAAGTCGCGTCTCTCTACTCCTCCAGTGTCCTTCCTTTTGCATACTCAATCACCGTCATTTAAGGCACAAGGCAATTCTTGACTACTTGCACACAGCCAGTTTCTCAAACACGTTCGATGTGTTCAAGCAAGAATCTGCTCAAGTGTGTTTCATTGATTTCATTTGTTGCGCGTATTTAGTTGCTGCCAGACCGATTTCCAACCCGATGTCGGCCACAAGACCCATGGTCTCCTGGTGAAGAAGTGGACGAGTGTGATCCACATGCAGAAGAAGGTGCGTTTCGGCGTGGTACATTTACGAGTGTGGTACGAC
>MU277271.1:95385-114068 GCA_022160305.1 Artomyces pyxidatus | reverse complement strand
AATTGACTGGCGGATGCATTCAGCGACAGAAACGAGGGTGAGAACACTCTCCCCCTCTCTTCCCGACTTCTCCACGATGGCGAATGCCGATGGAGCTGCCTCGTCCCGCATGGACACCTCCGCGGCGCAATGAAAGAGGGTGGGCATGGCCAGGATATGTTCTCACTCTCCCGGGTGGATCCCGAACCCTTCACGGACGTAGTCCCGCAGTTAGGGTGTCGTCTTCAGTATATATAGTACCTCATGAACCGACATTCACAACATCCTCCCAGCTACCATGGATCCTCTTGCCAATCTCCAAAACGTGGCGATGATCCCAGCCGCCGGAGCAGGTGGGACGGTGTGGACAGACAACACTCCTCCGCCTCTACCTCCTCTCCCGGTCGTCATCGTCGACAGACCTATTGGGTCTCGCCTCGTGGAGATCGCCAATTTATACTTATTGCACGAGTCCCTCCGCTTCGCGTCCAGCAACCCCTGGTCGCTGTCGGATCCCCTTCTAGAAACCGCCGAAAGGGTAATCGGTCGGATTATATGGCACTACACAGCCGTCCAGCAGTCGTTACCAATACACTTGCGCAGGCCCATAGAGAACGGTTCGTCTGATCTTTACCCTTTTTATGCTGCGTACTCACAATCCCACCTCTGCTGCAGAATTTCTCCAGAACGTCGGAGGGAACATGGCCCTCTTTCGAGCCGTGAGTCTCTCTCTCTCTAGCCCCTCAGGCGAAGTGCTCAATATATCATTACTCTTGTATTAGGTTGCTTTAGGAACGGCAAGGCTCCGAACCCGCTTTCGGCAAGGCTCCACGGCAGTGGAGGCCGTGCACCCCAACGGCGAGGTGACTGAGGAAGAACGAATTCAAGGTCATGGCTTCTTGGCAAGGGATGCCAACGGCGCCATCCCTTCTCCGGACATCATCCGAATGCGGGTAGCCAACCTTCTCCACAACAATATATATCTACACTCAGGGCGCGTAGATGCAAATGTGCGTTATTTCCTCGAGACTGTGCTGTCAGATGGACTGATTGCGCACAGAATAACCTCATTGAGGATTTCCGAAATCCCGCCATCTACGCCATCGTCAACAGGAGTATCTACCACGGCCTTCTTCCAGGCGAGCTGGTCGCGATCACGGCGAATGCGAGCCCTGCTCAATTCGCCGAGTCTATTGGCCAACGCGTGCCAATCGGAGCCGTCCTGATGGCGGCCGTGACGGTGTGTTACGTCCTGGCAGTGGCTATTGCATGCTGACTTGTGGTGCATCCCCGTAGGACCGTTGGATCCTGGACTGCCGCGCGGTCTCGGGAACGCGGGAGGATCGCAATTTTTCTTCGGATGTCTATTATGGCATCTTCGTGGCGCTGCGCAATAGGTACATCTTCTTGCGGAGCAACCCGCAATGGGCTGCAGAGGACACAGCCTTCCGTACGTCCATGGCGTCGGTGTAAGTGGCGCTGTCTCTTCTTCCACAATCATATCTGACGAAATTTGCAGTTTCATGAAGAGAATTCCGAATTACAATGTCCTCGATACCCCCAACTTCCTGGAGTTCTTATAGTTGCTTGTGACGAATTCGCGGGGCTTGGGGACCTCGAAGTTCTTGTGTCGAAATATGTTTTAACTCGCTCGTGCTCGTAACATTCGTAGATGACTTGATAGTGTAGTTGTAACCTTCGTGTCGAATTCTACATGCTTCTTATTTTCTCATGGCCGTGTGCAGGATATCTCGGAGGTCTTTTAGACCTCGAGATCCTGGTATGTTCGTCTTGGTTAAGGTGCTTTGGGACTCTAGACGCCGCTTGCTCGACAGTGACGCTCCGGATCCTCGCGGGAGCGAGACTTGGCTGACTAATCGTTCTCCACGCGTCGCGGCGACGGCGCTCCTACCACCATCACACATCTCATTCCATTCCCCTTACAGCGCGCCCAACGACTCTCGGGCGTGCAATTCTCACCCGTTCCCCGGTATTCTTACAACGGCGCTCTCGGCGCATCGCGCCCGCGGCCATGCAGAAAGCCTGAATCCCTCTCGACCTCGCTCACGGTGCGCGTCGCAGGGGCACGCAGACCGCAACTCACGAATTCAAATTTTCCTTCGATGTGATGCTGCTGACGAAGGGACAGATTCGGTACCGTCAATTTCAAACTGTGCCGAAGTGCTTCAGATTCTCTTGGAAGACGCTCTGACGCTCTTGGGCATCGAATTATAATTTCCATCATCAGGCCTCATATATGCCGAACGTTTACATGGACGCCCTATAAACGCCCTGTGACTCAATATGACACGGCCGCTGCGTCTGAAATCCCGTCTACCACGATCCTCATCATCTTCAGGCTCTTAGCTCTCTCATTGTGCGTATTGTTTCTGATCGCGGTCTATCGTGCCCGTCGGGTATTGGCGGCGACCACTGACATATACGAATTGTTTCTTTAGTTTTAAGTCGTTCGATGTCGTCCAATTGTGCTCTGACGGCCGTCCGCCTTGCCTCGTACCCCTGATGACGACTCCCGCTCCGTTTCCAAGCCCTCACCCTCCTCACGCCAGCCATGCATGCATCCCTCTCCCCGAAGTCTACACGGGATATATTGCAGAGAACGTCGAATGTCCTTGGCACCACCAGGCAAACTCTCCTTCTCTTCTGTTCATCGGGCGCCCGCGTTCCTCCCACCTCTTTCAGTACGTCGAGGCCCTGGACGGCAGAACAAGTTCACAAACCCGTACATCATCTACTTCTCAGTCATCTCACACGATGGCTTGCCGCGCGGATAAGTACTGGACACAATGCCAGCTTGTACACAGTAACACAGTTGCACGCACGGGCAGGATTTTTTTTCGTCGAATTGTGGTAGATGCTCTGTCGCTCATCTCGTCCCAGTCTGTATCATGTCACAGTCTCCGGCGTATCTCGTGCGAGGGTATGTTTAGTTTCCAAGCTGGGCTTCCGCTTCCAATGCATTCAGGATCACTCTTTGTATCGACACACAGGACGCATTATATTCACGAACATACTAGCCCTCAAGCCGCCCAGTCACGCTGGCCAAAAAACTCCTTCCACGTACCCATGCACCCTAGCAGAGCCGTTAACTGCGGAGGACGTTCACCGAGGGAATCTGAAACCAGATGCACGATACGTTTGAGCGCGAGGGATTCCACAGGGTTGGTGAGGACCTGTACGTCGCACGACGGGCAGGTATAGTACGGGCCTGCCCGCTCACCGTTACCGCAATCGAGTCTAGCTTCGAGGTGCTGTGTACGGATGCTGCTGAACCGAGAGAGTAGACATTGTTGACAGAAGGTGTGGCCACACTCCGGCAAGCTGGGTGCAATGGTGAGGGGGGAATCGGACACCAAGTCGGACGCAGCAGACTTACAGGTAAAGAAGCCACATCTTGCTCGTACAAATCCTGCAGGAGATCAAAGCCTCGAGCTTCGATATGGGGATGCTGGGCTGAAATAGAGTTTAGCTTCGTGCGGCGGACTCGATGAAAAACGCGCACAATAGTCTCGTCGTGCCCGCGCATTGTGTCAACGACTTCGACGAGCTCTGGAGAGCTTGAGGCAAATTTCCTTTCCTTGCCTTTATTGAGGCGACGCTTCTTTGCCGGTGCCCTCTCGACGACACCAACGATTTCCGGGGATTCAGAGGCCACCCGTCGAGAAGTTATCTTGCGAGTCCTGTCCTCAACAGGACTAGCTTCTTCATCGGACGAGATTGCGATGATTTCACTCACTATCGAGACGTCTGCATTTTGTAGAAATGAGACTGAACATGGATCAGGACGTACTGTTTGGATGGGCTACGACGACTCTGACTGGCAGTACAACTGCTTCTGGCTCTCGCACAGCGACCAGGAGTTCGAATAAGGGCGCAGCTAGATATAGCAGATTCTCAGAAGAGCAGTGATCAATATATGGACGTATGCAAGGGCGTACTACTGAAGTGACTTGTGGACTTCGGATCAGCGACGACGTTCAAGTAGCTGCAGTGTGGCACGGTGACTCCGATCGATCGAGTCGCGAGCGGTGAGTTCGGGCCCCGCGCGTGGTCGTGCAGTCACGCATCACGCGTCACGCGTCACATCAGGTCGCACGCTTGTTTCACAAATATATTCTTCTCTTTACCCGTATCCCTCGACTCCGTTGTCCTTCGTTTGGCTCTTTTTCGCGCTGAAGATGGTATGTTTTGCTGTTTGCGGCTCCCTTAACCCTCAGATCCCGGTGATTTATGGTGTGGATTGTTCTCGAGCTCGTCTCGAGCTGTGCAAATCCGAAATACTCTTTCATGGTATATCTTGCCGTTTGCGACTTTCTTCTCAGCGTCAGATTCCGGAGATCTTACCATGCTGAATATGGTTCCCGAACTGTCCAGCCTTGCTGTTACAGATACCGAGAAGGTCCGTCTGTCTTACCCTCTGTAGGCTATCCTCGATCGTTATGGCGGAGCCCCGACTATCGGCCATCGTGACAGGACCGGCCGCCCGAGCCGAGCGACAACCGATTCTCACCACGTCGAGCTCGTCTCTCGGATTCTCTTTCGTACCACTACGAGTACTCAGAAGAACAATGATTACACCGGGTCTCTTTTGTGTCTCTTGCTCCATTCCGGATTCCCAGTCAACCTCACAGGTTCAGAGTCCAGCACCTCCGCGACTCTTTTCGGGCTAAACACGGTGTCATCCCTTCTACCCTACCGTATGACCACCATATTCTGACCTCACCCTGTCTTCATGCCTCATCGACATCTCTAGTAGTTCCGGCGGAGCTCAGGGTTCACAACCCTCCAAAGGAGCCCACTCAGGCTATTGTAGATAGCACCAGTGCTGTATTCGCTGTCGTGAGGGCCTAGGCATGCCCTTCCTATGCATGGGTGAAATTACTAGTCAATCATCAACTCCCCCTCGCATCAGCATACCGTGACAGCGCGACTTTCAGTAGCTGTCTCGGGTTGGCCCTTGACAAAGTCGACGTCGGGTTGACATCGCCCGTGTTCTCACCTGGCCAACTTTATCCAGCCCTGTCTCGCATACGACGCCCGGAAGATCGAGTGGTGAAACTCCTAGTTGGATCTCATGTAACATACCGTGTGGATTACCGAGAAATATTGGTCCGATGTGGAATAGATGTGCAAGTCTGCATGCTTGCGTCACCCACAGGGTAGCTCCGGCACGTCTTCTATGTCATCGCTCTTTCAATTCAAGACGTCTCGCTCGGTCGGGTACAGTACTAGTACGATTGAGCTCAAGTATCTACTGTACTGAGTCGCTGTCGCTATCTATCTCAGCCTCTTCACCACGCTGTTCGACGATACCAGTACACTCATGAAAGGAAGTTGCTGCCCTTCGTGTCATTATCATTCCACAGCCTCTGCAGCTAACCAAAAGATCTTCCACCTGGCGCTGGCTGAGTCCTGGAGCACGGTACGAGTCTAATTGCAGGAGCAGGCTGACGGTGGTTTGGGCGCGTTGAGGCCGCGGGTCATGGGAGTCGAGGACGATCGCGCCTGAAATGAGTGATCATCCTCCGCTGCCATCCAATAGTCGGGACACATCATTGTGACTCACCTGTACCTATCATGGAAGGCGGATGTGTCGTGCCTACAAGACAAAACTGAGTCAGGCCCGGTGGATGCGACAGGGATGACGATAGGCTGCTCTTACCCCCGCGACGCAGTCTGTACCGTTTCACAGGCACTCCGGGCTTCGTGTAGATGCACTCGATGAGAACTTCTGAGACTGTCAGTACATATTGGAGCAGAGAATAACTTTACAAAGCTGACCAAGATATCTGCATTGTCCTTGAGAACAGGAGGCGACATATTGGCCGGAGTGTCGACCGCGTAGCGCCCGCGCTATGGTGGCATCGCTTGCTGTCTGGCTTCGGTCGTTGAACGGGCACAGGCAGTAAGGTCCGTCGACAGCGTGCGTACGCCTATAGGCAGAGAGATCGGACGGAGACACACGCTGTCCGCCGCCATCGACCGGCCTGAGGCAAAGGCGTAAGGAGCGCGCGGGGAACACGCGAGGCATGGCTTGCACTCACCAGTACCACACCGCAAGAGCTCGATTCACGGGATCATAGTGCATAACAGCATTGCCCGCAACCGCGATAGCGTGGAGGTATTGCTGCTCCTGCTGTCTGTTCGCGACGTTGGTTGACATCGGGGTGGGTAACTGAAGGCAGATGAAGGCGGAGGATCTCGAAATGAGTGGGCTGCTATATACCCACTGGCGCACTGGCAGACCTCGTCTAACATCATGACCGCCGTGGCAGCACTGGCATTACGAGAGTATGTTGTGCCGACCTCGCACTGAGTGCTCTATGGTGGACATTGCCTCCGCAATATAGTGGGTAAGGTCGCGGTATTGGCAATACAACAGCGATAGGGATGCGGATGATGGAAGGCTTCACTGGCTAAGGCTTCAAGCTTGTCGAAGCAGAGGCATTGGAACGCCGGTGCCTGAGCGCTTGAGCGCCTGGCTCAGTCCGGATTCCGAACCGCAAGCGGCAATCCTAGGATTATTACGTGTCCTGTCCTCTTGCCCTCACCGTGACGCTGACTCCCTCCTGTCGACGTCTCTCCTGAGCGTACCCCATCGCAGAGCGCATCACGTCTGGACGGGAGGTCCGACTGGGAAATGGTATGTACTCGCTAAGTTCTTGATTGTGGCGTGCTACACGCAATCTCCCTACGTCGCGGTAAGTCTATTTAGCGACGAAAATAACAGATTTCTCTATCTCGGAAGCCAAAGCTGTTTCCCCCCTCGCTCTCAATATCTGGCAATATCTGGCCTCCTTCTCCTTCCGCTCAGGACTGTCCATCTCCTTCGGCGGCACCATGGCAACGCTGGTGTTGAAGCGCGCCATGGTCTCTTTGTTCTTCTTTCCCGTCCCCAAACGTATCATCAAGATCGCAAGAGTCTCCCTCTCCCCTTCCGACACCTTCCCGTCGCACCCGATACCAAACACGTCTCGCACGTGGTAGAGGCAACGAGCGTAGTACAAGACGTGCACCATATCACGCACAGTGAGATCCATCTGATCGGCGAGCATTTTGTTCAAGAGAGGAAATTTAGAAGGTCTGTCGCTGAGCATGCCGGATATATTCGCGGCGAGCTGATACTGGTCGTAGCGAATGAAGCGGTCGACGATCTTCAAGGCCAGCTGAAAGTTCTTGGATGGCATGTATGTCGGCGAGGGAGATGGAGTGACAGGCATGCATCGTTACTCAATTTATAGCGTCTCTTACATCCCTCAGCTCGTCCTGGCTCACAGGTACAAGTTCGGAATAATGGGTGCTATTCTTGTGATGACATGTTCACGACGAGGGCGAGAGTGTGGACGTCGAAATTGCGGCTAAGATGTTCTCCTTCAGCAAGATAGCTGACTCCGCCGCATTTGGGTGATGCAGGCAATTGATCGGTGCGTGGACCGTTCCGGATTTCCTTTCGACGTCGATTCCTCCCAATGGGACAGCCCACCACTGCAGGGTGATCGACGATGAGCGATGCCGTCTAGCCCGTGTCTTTCCGCTCTCACTCATCCCTTTGCCTCATACCCAGGCATGCGCATGGACCAACATCCCCATATCCGCACGCCCTGCTCACCCGTGGGACACGGCTTCTGACTCTACGCATGCAAGCCGTCCCGGTGTCGCATGCCAACCTCGTTGACGGCATCCCGTGTCTTGTACGTCCCCTTGATGAACGCGTTGGTTTATTATCTGATCCCGCAGCTTCAAGCTTCAGCCGACCGTGACGACTATCGACTCCGAGCGAAACACCGCAGAACACCAATCTGCGTTGCACACCGTGCCGGTGAGGCTCCTGATATTCAAATTGATCGGCCGTGACACCACTCACGTTTCGTCGAAATTGGATGATGGATGATTCTTGCATTCCATAGCATCATGCGCAGTATTAGCTTGCTTTCTCGCTTGCACGGCAGATGCAGTATGTCTCTGTTTGGAGGGGTGACACTCAGGTGTGGAGAGGCGGAGATGGGCCGTAATGCAGTATGCCGGTAAGCACAGCTTCATGGGACAGATTTAAGCAGCCATGACCCCCGAGCAGATGCGCCAGCGTCCACATCATGGCGTCCTCTCTCACAGTCCAGCACTGTCTCGATATCATTCTCCATATCGTTCGTATCGCCCCAGGCCATCTCGTACTCCACTACAACATCTTCAATGGTCGGTTGGATGTATGGCCGTGGTTAGTGACTCTTTTGTTTCGAGGGAAACACGCTGAACCCGATCCCAAGGCCCCTCGACGAACGTGGCACAGTCGTCTCCCCGGAGCAATTGGAGGATTATCGAACAACGCATGCCGTTTTTTGGCCTTGCTGCTTCTGCGCCATTGGAGGAGATTACACCGAATGTGTTATATCCCTCCAAAATAGTGGTCCATACCGTCATTACTACACGGCGACCTGTGCCAACCCCGACGGGGGTTGCGGTTATGAGGGTATGTCGTGGTATATCTTGTGATTTCTCGTTTTAACGGTGATTTAGTTTGTCTGGAGGCGCCTTTCAGGTACAGGCCTCGGCTGGAGCAATATCCACTGAGAACTCCATCAAGCGAACGTATCCTGGTCGACGCCAACGAGCAACCCACGCATGGCGAGACGAGCGAGATGATTGTCACTTCGTCCGCTCCGGATAGCTGAAGGACCTGGGGCGGCATGCAAATGGGTGGTGGCTTAGTTTCAAGTAAACCGCACTTGTAGTCAGGCAAACGAGCGAGCGTATAGCTCAGTACTGTGGAAAGCGAGAAGGCAGATTTTCCGTGTTTGAACATGAATTTGCTGGAGCTCTACGATAGTATCCGATGTTGTGCGTGTTTTGGTTAATTTGTTGCAACATACTGTATTCATCCTTCGTCCATCTGTCAGTGCTAGAACCTCTCCTAGCCGCCGGCGGCCCGAGCCCACGCAAACTCGAGGCGGCATTGCGGCGCAGGGATGAGGGAAAAAGGGAGGTACGTGATGCGCCGCTCGCGAAGGGCTCACACTCTGACCCTGTCCTTACAGAACCACAGAGCATGTCGGGCGTTCCGTGCCGTACTCGCCGCCAAAGCTATCGATGTGTATAGTGTACTGTTCGGGGGGAATGCCAGAGAGGCGAAGGAGATCGCGACGCAGGATCAGGTTCGTCAGCCAGGTGAGCTCTCTTCGTTTCGACACATGTGGCATGTTCTCGGGAGATTTCCTCCAGGCTTCCAGTTCCTCCGAGTTTCTGATACTCAAGGTTCAGACCCTAGATTTGCCTGAGACATCTCTTCGATCGGCGTTGTGCTTGCTGTGAAAAAGCCTCCGGCCTCCTTCAATATAAGTGACTACTTGTCTCAACTGCTCACCCATATAGCTTATCCCTTTTCCAATTCGCATCCAGCACTCAGTTTTCTTCCTTCCCCCATCATGTGTCAGAATGAGCCCCTTTGTTCCAGACGCTCTGCAGATCAAGGAGAGCAGCTGGTGCATGTGGAAGGCTTGCGTCGCTGTAAGGCTTGCAAAACAAGATTATACTGCGTACGCTGTAGTTTTCCATCACCAGGTATCGAGGAACTCACCTGCACCACAGAGCCCCGAGTGCCAGAAAGCGGACTGGTCGTTGCACCGTTCCGCCTGCAAGAAGGCTGTCCTCAAGATGATCAGGATCGCCAGGACGAAAGTGTTCGCCGCATTACTCGACGAGATACCCGTGCCCATAGCTGCCGCTGCCAAGAGTTGCTCTCACTTCAATCCGGCGACCTCAAGCAGTGAAGCTCCGTCTTGCATTATGGGTTGGTTGTACTGAACCGTCTGTTACAGGCATGCACACATTCCTTGTGCACCTGAACACGGACGAGGAGAGCACATTCTCCGTCGTAGATGCCTCTCATGCCGACCAGCATGAGGTACGCAGCGCGCTCCTCGATGTTCTGCTTGCGCCGGAGGCATGGGAGCCCAAGAGAGGGTTCGAGGCGGAGCTGCGGTTGCTTGAATTCAAGCTACGCGAGCCGTCGAGATCCGGGCATGTCGGGATCCCGGTCCTTGTCATTGACAAGGGTGCGCACTACCCTTGGAATATCTCGATCACGTATGCGGCTGTAAGTGATGATGCAGAGGTGGATGAGAATTGGCTGGACAGACTGAATTCCTTTGTCTCGGGTTGGTCTTTATAGTATACAGTTTCGGACATAACGCCGCAGTGAGGTAGTCGCAAACGCGTTGCCTCTAGTTATTCACCGTTTGGTTTACTATATGTTTCAGCGAAGTGTTGGAGTACTTCCAAGCATCTAACTAGTATAGAAAACGACAGACAAGGTTTGAGCAACGGAGATGTATTGATGGGTCGTTGGATCATTTCATGAGCACTGAGTACGATGCGGGGGAATGACCACGTGCGTGTTGGCGCGCAGCCTAGCGTCCGACGACGAGAAGCGCCAAGTCCTCGAGCGCGATGCGCATCGCGGACCGTAATCGCCCCATCCGGGTCACCGCGCTCACTGGGAAAGCTGTTCCAGCGTGCTGCATGCATGACTCAACCGCGCGGCGGCGCAACACTAGTCTCCGACAACCGACAGCTCGCTGTCACCTCGCCCTCGCCACTGGGCGCAGTGACGCTTGACGTCGCGCAGCCACAGCCAACTCGGATTGTCATGCTCTGCCTCGCCGCACGCCGGCGCAGCGCGCTGTCGCCGTCCACGCGTGGCACGGGCAGGTCACCGGGCCTGCAATCTGCGTCCGCCGTCCAGATCATCATGCTACAGCATGCTACCCAATTAATGACGCTACTTACCCCAAGACCATCTGCCGACCCCACCTACTGTAGTAGCCGGGCAGGCTGCCTCTACTCCGCATACTCAAACTATCAGCCTCCGACCGGCCACACTCGAAGTCCCCGGTAGACCAAGGGCAACACCGTGACCGCGGTTATCGCAGCTCCCACAAGGGGCGCCATTACGCTCGCCGATTGATGGCATGTCCACGGACAGCTACCTGCACCTGGAAATCCAGCTTCACGACTCGAACTGCCTGACGGAGTCGGCAGCCGCGTCACAACAGAGAGTGAAAATGGACGGTGGGAGCGGCGTCGAGATGGAACCGTCCGTTACGATCCACCATATAGGAGACAGAGTTTCATCTATATATCGAAGCGAGTGATTCCCAAAACGAAAACGTCACTTCTACTACCTTAGTGCCTAGTGCTGCATACGACGACGCCATCAGGTCCGCATTATGTACCGTCCTGTAGTGTCAGCGAGGGGGCCAGGAAGTATCTTACGTCCTTACCGAAGGCCACATCAGCTAACGACTCGGAGATATAGGGCAGCTCCTCACGACTTTGGCCGAGACAGGAAGTCCCGCAGACCAATAGAGCCCAAATACTCTACCTTAGATGTTGTACCTGGATCGGAAGCTGACCCCTCTTGTTGTTTCGCATCCGGATCACTGAGGCGAAGAGGATTCCTGCAAGCCGCATCGAGGAGTCATTATACTTCGGGCGCCGCGACAGCAATCAGGAGTCTTGATTCCTGAAATGTTTGTGTGGGCAGTTCCACTGAGACCTCTTCCATGTCACAATCCACCGTGACTGTCAGGATCGTAGCCCCGACGATAATAAAAGGACATAGCTGGCGGGTACATTTGACCCCCACCTTCAGCACGCTTCCTAGACTGAATAGACAATTGTCATGTCTAACCCTTCGACGCCCGCAGAGAACGATGGAAATGGGGCTCTTCGTTTGGGGCCCAGGAAGAAAGCGTTCGGACCTCCTTCTCACCGCCCAAGGTCCCAGTCTTACTTGATATCACTTAGGTCCCAGTCTGATCCTCTTGTCCATCACGGGAGACATTTCGGTCGTACCATACATGCCCTCGCAAACTTTCAAGCTCTGATTACGAACGGCCTCCTTCGATCGGGTGAGCTTGCCGAGACGCCCGATGACTACTTCACAGCAGAGTGGGTCTTGAATTCTTTGGCTAAGATCTGCTGACACTGACTGTCTCCTGTTACTTGTAGGGAACGACGAGAGCATCATATTTTTCAAACGCTTCTCCAGTCCGTCCCTGGCCTTGAAGAGCGCATCATGAACGGATCGAATGAGGAGGTCATGATCGTCTCGGAATTGGTCAGTATCTCATGTCAACTTACGATAAACAGCCGCGCTGACAATCCGCTACGGTAGTTGCAAAGGGGATCAAGCGCAGCGCGCTCGGACGATACGAAAAGCATCAAGGGGCCAATAATTGACTGGATTACGCCTCGAGGGCAACACTTGACCCCACCGCTACCTCGGAACACCAAGATGGAACGAGGGTACCATCACGAAAGCACAGGTGGGCTGTTATGTCCGGCTGGATTGGACTGGTCTCTCGAAGAGTATGATTCCCTGCATTTATCTTGTTCTTATAGTTATCCTGCATCCCTGATTACTTGTCTTCCAGAGTCAAACACAAGCTGCAAAGCGGAGAGATGATTGTTTCCGGTGACCAGTGGCCTATGTTCCTGTATCAAGGTTATCGCTACGACGCAGATGATCCATGGAAGGGTCTGTTCCGAAGCGACCTCTTAGTCACTGTGAGTCGTCTCACCTATACCGAGAGCTTCAAGCATTTAGAATCGTTATCGTGGCTCTCCAGGCGTATAAGCACATCTTCACATCGCCAAGCTCTGTAGAAAAGGAGCCTAAGGCTACACGAGCTGGCAACGCTAGAATTCATGGTATGACACAAGTCACCGGAGCATCGGTCGTGTACGTCGCCACTCAGGTGCGTTCCGACATCTTGTATCAGGTGGATGTACAACTCATTGCGATCAGGTTCGGTTTGCTTTGAGCTCTTCTGCTATATTCTCCAGAACCGATACCATTACGGACTCGGAAACATTTTATAACTCAGCATGCGAATTATTCGATGACCCTGAGGAGAGCGAAGAGGTTGGCGATCTACTGGTGTGGTGGAATAGGTAAGTTGTTCACCGTCGTCAAGTCATGTCTACTAACAGTTTCTCAGACAAATCTTCCCAAATTACTCGTCCGCCCGTAAGGCTGTGTCCAAGAACAGTGCCCTGGCTAAGATTAGGGAGAAGAGGGCGGCAATGAAGGCTGCTGGTAGAAACTCTTCTACCAGTACTGTTCCAGGCGGAGCTCCTGGCAATGCTTGATCACATGTCTCAAATCTCAAGCCACGAGGATAGCAGAATGAGCATAATTCTCGTAGTATTTCTATCCATTACGAAAAGTGACGAACTATACATGACCTTCGAAGGCTATGGGAGCGACACGCGACGGCATCCAGAGGCGACATGCGACAGTCGACAGGACGGCTCGTCTCCTTTCTGATGTTCAGGCGCGATTACGAGGCGGCGGGTGAGCACCCGGCCCGTTGCGACAACGTTGTGACCGAGAACCTGGACCGCGAGTGGCGTCTTGACCGGAGGACAGTCTCCTGCCGGTTCCGTGCAGGCGGGCGAGTCAATCGCTGATCACCAATATTATAAGACGAAGACGCGTTAGCCGAGAGTGGTGATGCTGACGACGCGCCTTTGCATAGCGCGAAGGTCCATCGGTGCAGAGAGGCCTCATGCACACATATGTATGCAGTACTTCGCGTGTAAAATATGAGCAAAATAAAGACAACAGTGTGACATACGGTGTGGAAGCCAGCCAGACGATGGCGATCGAGAAGAGCGGGAGGCGGTATTGGTTGATATGTGCGACGAGTGTGATACGGACAAAGGGTTGATCTAGAAAGTTACATCGGATGTTTGAGTCGATATTCGAGACTGGTAGAAAGTTGTCCGTCTTGAGTGGAAGGCGCGAACGATGGGCAAGCGCGAACGATGGGCAATGTAGACAGTGGTGGTCCTGATGGATGACAGAACGAGTAGCGACGGCGAAGAGTCCAGTCAACGTGCTTGGCTTGTCATCGCGGCTTGGACGATGGTCGTCCGCAGGGTGCGGGTAGTCCAGGGAGAGGAGCGGCTGGGGTTGGACGAGTCTGAAGAAAGAGCGAGTCTAGAAATTTGGTGGGCGGTCTGCAGACACTCCTTCATTTCTGTACAAAGCGTCGGTGTCATGTGTGTTCTGTGGCTTGGCTGCTTGATGGAGGGCGTCAGTAACTCGGCAGGTGCATTGCGAGCATGCCGAAGCGTCCAGCGGTCGAGATGCCTGAGCGAATGAGACGACGGCTAGATGTCAAACGGAGGCAAGAAAAGTCGGAAGAGCAACAGAGAGAGCGAGAACGAGCGGAGAGCTCAAAGGCTGTAGTGACGGGTGACGGAGGGTACTTCAGGGCACCGGATCTGCATAACTTGTCAGCGAGCGATATTGGACAAACAAGGAGTTCTACAACGCACCCGAGAGTAGCACAGTACTGAGGGCGAGTCAGTTCTCTCTCTCAGTGCGACACGATAACCCGGTACCTCAGATCGTCCTCAGGCCCTTGGGATCCCAACGGTCGCGCGAAGTTGAGCGTCGCCTCGTCCGCGTTGTCACTTGCAGTCTGGCGTGAAAGGGCTGGTGGTGGACGCCTCAAATAAAATAAATGGGCCACGACCGTATATCTGGGTAGCAACGTGGAGGCTTGACCCTGAATATGCCCACCTGACTACGGTAGGCGGGACGACCGTAGTTCGATTTCGCCGCGGCGTCGCCGGCCACCCTAGTGTAGGGTTTGACTTGGGGAATGGCACCGAGTATATACCACTCTTAACCTTGTGTATTCCTAAAAACCGTGTGAGTCTGCGGAACTCAAGCCTCTCAGGGAGTTCGCTGAATATTTTTGAGAATTCATTTTGATTTTCCTTCCTTCAGAACGCAAAGATCGGCCGTTTGATGTGCGTGGGACACCTCCGGCTGTTTCCGTGCGTGACTACGCGGTCACTAACTTAATTGGTACATAAGTGCCTACGAAGTCTCTACCACTCGTTCAAGAAGTATGATGGCAGAAAAATCAAGTTGCGCGTAGTGACAATGTACGTGAGTACAAGGCAGGAGACAGCAGGGAGCGATTTGGAATTATTTGACACGGCCTCAGACAGACATTCCGGTCACGTATATAGTACCACCCTCCCCACCCTTATCACTCACCCCTAAACCGGCATATCTCCTACCACTTTACCCCCACCCATCCCCTCCCCTTCGCGCACGCGGGACCGCGTCTTAGATACCCTACGGTAGACTTGTTGCGGTATAAATGCAGAGTTCAAAAAAAATTCCGGTCACGTGGCTCGAATGGTGCTCTTCCTGAGTGTACATAGGAAGAATGAAATTTTGATATCCTCATCTATACTCTGTACTATTTTCTTGCAATCGACTGGCTTTCTGGAGATGTATCGTATTTACGGGCTTCTGGCTGTCACGCACGGAAACAGCCGGAGATGTCCCACGCATATCAAACAGCCGACCTTTGCGTTCTGAAGGAAGGAAAATCAAAATAAATTCTCAAAAATATTCAGCGAACTCCCTGAGAGGCTTGAGTTCCGCAGACTCACACGGTTTTCAGGAATACACAAGGTCAAGAGTGGTATATACTCGGTGCCTTTACCCATGTCAAACCCTACACTAGGGTGGCCGGCGACGCCGCGGCGAAATCGAACTACGGTCGTCCCGCCTACCGTAACCTGACGCAGTGTGATTAGCGACTTCGCAGCGCAGACTGGCCGCCGACTCCGATGAGTAGGACTTGGCGAGCGGCAGAGACAAGCGCCCGCCGACTAGTACTCATCAGGTTCTCGACCGGAGCGGAGTCAAGCTATAAACCTGCTCGGAAATAAGATAGCAGGAATAAGGCGGCGGCGGCGGCGCCTTGTGGCCTGTGCGTGGGAACTTATGGTGTCCTCAGGCCCGGAGCTGCCCGGAGTCTCAGGATGATGACGCGACTTCAGTTCTTGAGGTTGAACGCGACCCGCCACGCAGTAACCGGTATTTCACGGCATTCTTATTGCCCTGTGTTGAGCTTTGCGTGATCCCGGGGCTTCCTGGGTGAATGGCAGGCAGATACCAACTTGAAGCAACAGAGCAGAGGGCGACTCGTCTTTTCACCGCGGCGCCGTCTCATTGCAGCTGTTGAGCTTTGCAAGATCCCTGGACTTCCTGGGTGAATGGCAGGCAGATACTCTGCTATAGATTTGGGCCCTTTCTCCGATAAATCCGTTGAAGCTCGTTGAAGACATTGTCGTGTCACCGTTGAGTCCGCACCTAGGGAATGCCATCATGTACGTCCTTTCATCTGGCGCGCAGATCTTGCCCATTCGCTCACACCTCTCCGTAGTCCACAGTGCCTCTTATCTAGATATGTTCACCGTCGTGTTCAAAACCAGATATTCTGGTCGGCGAAATCCAAATGCGGCGAACGAGGATTGTGGTTCAACAAAGCAGAAAGGCCCCAGCTCTTCATTGAGGGCAGCCACCGCTCTCCTCTACTTCACACACTCCAAGAGACCGGGGAGGCCAACGTTTCCGAGGCTTGCGCAAAGAGGGGGACCGAACCGCAGTCGACGTAGGTACATTGTATTTGCATTTCCTCTGTGTTCAGCCGTGACTGACTCCACGATTTGCAGAGACCTTATTGACTAGCTTGAATAAATTAGTTCGCACCTTTCCATGATGTATACACGCCTTGCGTCCTGATCATCACCCCTTCGTTGACTTCGACAGGAGCGCGAGCTAATTCCAGAGATTGCGTTCACAGTGCAACTTTCCTCGGCTCGCATCGTGCCACACATATTGTCCACAAAAGTGGTATCCTGCCCACAGCTCGTCGAGTAGATGTCATGCAATCGAGATAGCCCAGCTTCGGCACTGCGGTGAGTATCTCATTTTGAGGTGGGGGCCCATGCTGTTATTTATCGGAATTGGGCAGGTTCGACGGCGCAGACGCACAACCCGCAGTGCAGCTACGGCAGTCTCCGTGCCACCTTCGCCACAGCCACCGATTGGCAGCTTTCTGGCTCACGGCGCTTGGGTCTGGGGGCGTGCACGGTGGATGTGCCACGCCAGATATATGTACGAGGTGCGCCTTTTTTTCCTGCGCGTTACACACGGCATCAAAGAGTGAAACATGGATGGAATCCGTTGTGTAGAACGACTTATGTGGCTCTTTCTGCAAGCCTTTCAGGCTGTGGACGGTGGAGACGTTGCTGCACATCCACAGGTCTCCGGCAATCCGCGCGCGTTTGCTCTGCGACCTCGTCACTCGATCGCGACAGCTGGTGGACCCCCGACGCTGGCTGTAGAGTCTGCAGTGCTGGTGAAGAAGCCATGCAACGAAGCGGCCATGGTAGACAAAGTCTGCAAAAGCGATGCAGCATCGATCTTGCGCGGGCCCGATGAAGTGTCGATGTCGAGGTTAGTGTTCAATCCTGCGCTTAAGAAGTTTCGTGAGATCACAATGCCCCCGCCCTGCAGGATACAGACTCCATGACGAGCTGACGATCTCCCTATCCACCAAGAACACGAGAAAGAGGTCGCGTTCGCACAGCTGTTACCTTCAAAGTTGCGCTAAGTCTCCTCGCGGACAAGCTACGGGGGATACGGCCATCGCCGTAGGCCGCTTGAGGGATCATCCGCGAACTTGTCGTCACATGGGAGATATGGATGGGGAGGGCAGGTCTTGGTGCGTGCTCATCGCGCTGCTGTGTAGAGTCGGCATTTACTCCTCCCTAGAGCACCGGTAAATCACCTGTGGAAGCCAAAGTTAGTCGTAGCCCCACGCGCTCGACCAGAAAGACCCACGCAAGCCATGGCCCTCGTGCTCTGCAGCTCGTAGGCTTTTGTCAGGTTGGGCAGAGTGGGATTGCGAGTTTCGGGTGATGTGCGCTCTGGTTCTGCGGGGCTTTCAGCCACTCATACGAGCCTTCTCGTACAGAGCCTGTCGATGAGCGGTCAATCAACGCCAAGCACGTCTGCGTGGCTAGAACACGTACGGGCTACGCACATGCTCCACGCCGTCGTCGCGTCTCAACGTCAACGTTTGGTACCGACGAGTCAGCGTCATGACTGGACCCCTCTCCAGTGGAAGAACTCGCGAAAGCTCGTTCCCCGGCTGTTCAGGGCTTGGGCGAGCACTCCCTTCTCGCAAGACTTGACGCGGTGTGCCGATGCCAATACTAGTCGGAACGGTACGCGGGTGCCGAAGTTGCGAACATGCTGAAGAGTGTTACCTCCCAAATCTTGTTCGACAGACCGTCGTTGACCCGTCCTGACGTGTGCTGTCCTCTGGCGCGCCTTCTGCCCGAGCCCGCAAAGCGGAAGCGCCGCGCTTAGTGGACGCGACACGCCTCGAGCAGTACTACCGTCCCACCTATGGCGGTGATTGGGCTCCTACAGTCGTGCGTCAGTTGCGAGGCTGTAATCCATGATGGGAGAGATGTAAGGTGCGACAACAATCTTCATGCAGGCGTCGCAGGACGATAATAAGGTGAGTCAAATGTCACCACATCCGGAACAAGCTAAACCCGCCTTTTTTTGGTAGAATACCTATGTAGACACGGCGCGGCAGACAATCGTACGGGCTCGAACAGACTTGTGAATTGAAAGGCAAACAAACCATCGAACAGAACAGTATGCGGTGATGCCTAGCGAGAAGGCGACGAATTGAACATCTCAACCGAGCACTTTGCCACCCAGTCGACGAATGGACGAACAGCATACACCCACCGCAACAGGCGTCATTATCAGCCCCCCCCCCCCCCCC
>MU277271.1:78652-95375 GCA_022160305.1 Artomyces pyxidatus | reverse complement strand
CGACCCTTGTCAAGTAACATTGCCGCTGTATCAGCGGCCAGCACGGCCGCGTAGCGTTTATGAAGATGTGGTCCACCCGGATTCGATGGCAACGAGACCGTGTTTCTTCGTCAAGATTCCGAGTTGGTCACCGATATCCCACTCTGAAAACGTTGTCTCTGTGTGGGGAAGAAGAAAGCTGTTCAAGGAGGGCTAGCTGGTCGCTGGGTACGGAATGATCTGTAGGTTGGTACCAACTATTCTGGTATTCATCCGTCGCACTTACGCGATCGCGTTGCTAGGGACTGTAGACCAATACATTGGTTGTTTTGTCATATCTTGTATTTGAGCCGGCGAGTGACGGACTATCTACGCGGGACCACGAACGTCGTGGCAAGTTGCCACCCCCGGTGTGCAATGACCTCGAATTGAAGTGGTCTAGTGACAGAGGCACGCAGACACAACTGTACATTTTTCTATATCGCGGACAGGCATGAACATACGTGATTCACACGGTACACAACAACCTCGGAATCTTCGAACTGGTCCGCGTCCCCGAGGCACATAGACACCCTTTTGTTTCCCTACCCACTACCCCGCGCGACGTCAGAGCAGCTTCCGCCATTTGGCGATGACCTCCGCCTCCTCGAATCGCCTGCTTGCAGGGAGAGTGAACGAACCAAGACGTCTTCCGGCCAGCCTGCGCAGCGCGGCGTTTCGCGCTCCTTTCCTCGCACGACAAATGACGTCTACCTCCCCTCCTCTCACCGTGCCCACGATGAGGTCCATCCCGACTTCATCAGGCAAATTGCCTCGCCCTCTAGGCCAGAGTTTGTCCCCGGGGAAAGGTGCTTCCAACATTCGTGCGATTCGATCGACGCCGCGAGTCTGCAAATGCGTGAGCTCTAGATCACGTCCACGAACAGCAGACTGACCATTTTGAAGGCGAGAACAACCACTTGATCGAAGTGTTTCAAGAACATGGTTTCGGAACACGCGGGCGAGTACTAGGGTATGGCGATGCAGTGGTAGTCGGTGGCAGTTACGGCTGAAAGAGGTCGCGGTCCATGGCCCGGGCAGCGCCCCTTCTATCGTGGCGCACATCGTCTGCACGAGTCTTACGCGCACTTGCTTTCAGCGTCGTCTCCCAGCTCTCATACTCACTCTCAGCATCATGGCTACAAAATGGATCTAAAGGACATGCAACGACATGTCCATCCCAGAAATCAAGGAGAAGGCGATTCTGCATGCCCAGCGAGCGAGCAAGGGTGCCTCGCCAATCACCCTCATCTGCTCGGCCAACGGCCCAAGTCCCTCTAGCTCAGACGTGCGAGGCGGCCAACGGCGCTCTTGAGCGCGTTCACAAAGGCCGTACTAGTCCTGACCCGTATGTTCACGGACACCGCGGGCTTCATTAAAGGCCGAAAATCTACTTGGGAGGAAGGGAGGAGTTCATGGACGTTCAACAAGTCAGTCCCTCTGAATCAAATTTACTCTTTTCCCGACCGCGTTCAGCCAGCAGGATGGGAACGACCTGGCATGGCGAGCACACGCATTGGAGATGAGACTGGCATAACTAGAGAAGACTATGACTACTCAGTACGCATCAGCACATCTCTCGTCTCTTCAATGCTTGCTCATTGTCTGTGACAGAGTGAATAGTGATGCTAACTCATTGGACAACTATGTCCAGAGGCGTCAGGAGGAAGTATTGCAGACCGGGTGCCAGTGCGTGAAGGCTTTGCTTCTGGATGTTTGTTCACGAGAATTATTCGATAAAGACCACATTGCGGGGGACGTAGTCGTTTGCATGGAATCTTCGGTGCTGTTGCGGGACAAGTGAGTGCGCAAGTCTTATGACGATCGTGGTGCTAATGCGGAGACGTGTGATAGCGCGAGCGGTCAAGCTATCGGCGACTCGGAGGATTCGCTCACAGAGGCTCCGCGGTCCGAATGGGTCTCTTTCGCTTCGATTTCGTAGCAATCTACGATGACTCTTCTAAGACTTCTGGCCCCATTCGTCTTTCCTATCTCGCCTCTGGTTCGTGCCATATGCAAGACCGCGTTCAGGAAGATTTTGATCAGTATCCCATCCTCCTGGTCGGTCGCCTCGGAGCTCGGCGAATAGAATTTAGAGACTGGCAACGGTACAGACAAGAACATGGTATTTTGGACATGATAGTATCTGTGCCGATGCGCACACTACCCTCTGGCTCTACCCTTGAAAGCTTCAGGCTTCCTCCGGTCCCCGTAAGTCCTTTACCTGGGCGAACACCCCAGGCGTGAATAGCGAAACGGAGCATATACCTGTATCGCCGCGGTAAGATCGTGTCCTGCGGACCCTCCACATGCTTGATTGACCACCGCTCTAGCCCGTCGGAACCCAATGGTGTTAATGAGCCTGTCCGTCGTCTGGTCCGCAAGCCTACCATAGCACGCCTCCGTCCGTGTTGTTTTTGTCGTCTTTGCAACATCTCGAGTATCAGTACCTTTCCTTAATCATCAACGCATGCTCATGTATCATCTAGATCTCCTCACCGTCGATACCACAGTCTTTGACCAATTCGCACGGACGATGTCGCCAGATCTGACTGGATCTGGGTCATCTTTCAATAGTTTCGCCCGGCAATTGTATGGCCAGCTACGGGACAATGCGCCGTGAAGCCGTCTTCGTTCTAAGACGGTCTTGCGCGAGTCAGCGCGCCCACCGAACGTCGAAATCCTTCATCGCAGCACCCCGCGCCACCCATCGGCCCCCATTCATCACCGCAGTCAGGATAGCACGGGAACTGTCTCTCACCGTACGCCGCGCCGGTCACAATATCAGCAGATGCCGCCACCGTTCCCGCAGACGAGACCGAGGGCTCACCCGTTCCCACGTCGGCGTCGACGTCTTCCCACCTAGGGAGTGTGCGACACGGCGCGGCCCAACGAGCAGGAGCGTTCTGGATGAACATTGTGAACCGTCTTCAGCACATGTGATTGATCTGAACCATGATGGAGCGGGGCCTTCTTGGTAACGTCCGTACTGAGTAGATGGAGCAATATTGGCATTGCGAATCGCGTTTTAACTCATACCTAGATAGACTAGTTAAGAGAGACGGATTGGAGATTACACCCTGCTGAGGGTGCGCGACGATGTGCTACCGACTCGCTGACATGTACGAGTTCTGGATGAGGTGGTTAGGCTTTCCCTGTGAATTTGTAGTACTTGAAAGCGCGAGAAGCCCGAGGACTATAATGCCAGATTTGTTTGTCCCCGGGCATGACCATCCCAGCCAAGGATCCTTTAACAGGCCGCCTACTGCGCGGTGCTGTAGAGCCTGCCCTAAATTCCCCTTCATCTACTTCCTATCAGTTCCTATCATCCTATCCACCTGCGGAGAGCGAGCCCTCCTCCTGCTTTGTCTTCGACCATGATGCCCACCACGTCACACGGTATACCAACGACCTTTAACTATTATACAATTCTAGCTCGCTATAGCCATGGTCTGCGACTAGCCCATGACGATATAGACGTGTAAGTCCTCTCTGCGTCATTCGCGTCATGAATTCACTTGTACGGATCTCTTTCCGAATGTAACTACGCCAGGCATTGCATTCCCGAACGCGTTGCGCAGGATGTCTCCTTTAGGGTGAACGCGGGGCGTTCTCGCGTCTCGCGAGGGAAGCGGACTTTAATGCATGCGATGGTAATGTTTTTGAGGAGAAGATAATGTCGAGCAGGAGGGGGATGCGAGATCGGTCACTGGCAACTGGTATTAGAGGGATATCCTGGTACGTGCGCATCCTCGCTGTGGCTTTGGACAGTTGAAAGATCACGCGGAGGACGATCACAGCACTTACCTCAACCTACTCCCGATTGTCGAATCTGTCGGGCTCTGGTGCGATAGGTCGTCGTGACTTCCTCTGGCACGCCCGCCAATGCAAGGTTAATCCAAAGTGTTGACAATCCACTCTCCTGTCTGTCCCTCAACGCGGCGTTCGGTCGCCTGTCGCACCATGTTGGCAGTACCACTCCAAGACTCGAATTGTGGACGATGACTCCCCGACTGTCTTGTATTCGCCGCCTTTAGCTCCGTCATTCATCGGGACGAAGAAGGACGGAGAGATGACTCACGGCTTTGTTGGTGTCGACACAGAATATTCACAGCATCTTCTCAGCTCAACGGTCAGTCCGTTCGTTTACATCGTCATTCACACTTTATCATGCACGCTCTTGCAGCCAGCGCCGTCGAGGTTCATGGGGACGGCTGGCCCACTAGCCGGTGTATCGTGCGCCACTTATCACATTGACAATAAGCCGGCTCTGAATAGTGCCGAGGCCAATGCGACGTACAACCTTTTCTTCTGCAGGTCTCAGCCCCTGGTTCTGTTAGAAATTCCTACACTCATCATCGCACCGATCGGCGACAATGGCGTGCGCTTAAGGCATGTCTATCCTCTTCACTCCCCTATCTTCCTTTAACACAACTCCGAATCCTACACCTCTGGCACCTTCAAAGTATGCACCGAATCCGCTTTCTGGCACATCCAACACTGCGGCTTTGCTGCCGTGTGTGCGTTCAACGTCGCCTGCGGGATCAGCATCTCCTACAGATCCGACATCGACCCCAACTCCGTCTTTGAGTGACAGCTAGGATAAGTACGCGTATTTTCGAAGATGATTCTGAATGTGGGAGTAGGTGATCGGTGAGAACTTGCTCCCACGAAACACGATATAGAACTGACCTCCAGCAGCCAGCCTTCAAACAGCTTTGTCCATCCACGGTGAGAATCGCCTCGTCTCCGACCACCGACTTGCGCTTCTCACACTCCGAGACTCCTGTCGCCGGCATTGTTTAATCCTCATCGTCATCTCACATCCAGGCGGGCGGTTTGGTCAAATGAGCAGGTAACGCAAGAAGCGGTTGGGGGTCTCCGCGCAAAGGAGCACGAGCGTTTCGAGCGCGTGGAAGAGGCCCGGGGCAATGTCTGGCGGAAAGCGGAGGTGCCAGGGACGCGAGCGGGAGGGACGATGGCGGGGACGTGGACGTGGACGTGGCGCTGAGCTCGGTGGGGAGTGCGCTCTCGTGCTCGGTCGGGGAGAGCGCGACGAGCGCGGTGTAGAGTGGGGCGCCTGGGGAGGAGAGCAGTGCGGAGAGGGGCGCATGAGGGCGGGGCCTGCGGATTGTATATACCGGGAAGTCTGCTACCGACGGCAATGCCTTTTCGCCCTGCGTCAGACTGGCAATTAACGGAAGCCCTGAGAGTGAGGATAAAGCCAGGTTCTGCATCCAAGGTCTCTTGGTCTTCACATGATTCAACAGCGTGATGGCTAATTTATAAACCAATGTCAGTTTACAAATTCTAATGGTGACGATAACACTGGATGGACCTTGGCCAGTGGTAGAAAGACTATTGGGCGTTGCCTTTCCACCAGTTCTTCGCTTCCCGGACACGTTCCCATCTGTCCTATGTCATGTAGTCAATCGACCTAAGCCCCGAGAATGAGGGTAAAGCTTCACCTTTGCGAGGCAAGTCTGATGGCTGTTACACAATCCAACAACATGACAAGTGACTTCTATGTCAATATCGGTCGAGCAATGCCGGTAGCGACGGCACCAGTAGATGAGCCTTGGCCAGCGGTGAAAGACTGATGCTACCTTAGCGTGGCAGCAGTTCTTCGCTTCCCGGACATGTTCCCATCTGACCTATGTCATGTAGTCAATCGACCGACGCCCCGAGAATGAGGGTAAAGCTTCACCTTTGCGAGGCAAGTCTGATGGCTTTTACACAATCCAACAGCATGACAAGTGATTTGTATGTCAATATCGGTCGAGCAATGCCGGTAGCGACGGCACCAGCAGATGAGCTTTGGCCAGCGGTGAAAGACTGATGCTACCTTAGCGTGCCAGTCAGCTTTCACTCCTCGACATGGACATATAAGGCCCGACCAAGAGACCGCAGCGAGTTGATCTTTGTAGAAGCGACAAACACCAACCTGGAAAATAAGGGCTTACTACGGCAGTAAGCCTCGGCATCGACGATGGCTTCTGAGCGCTCCGGTAGAGTCAGACCAAGCCTTCTCGGGAGCTGTAATCTGCTGGTCCTTGCGAGTTACATCAACGCTGCCGTCTCATATAATTCATTGCCTGGTGATGTGGAAGACTTGCGAATCTTCCGTTCGTTATATACATTATATTCCATTATATCCCTCTGTCATAGTGTCCCGGTTTTAGTGATGGTCTGCAAGACGACCACCCCGCCTCACCTGGAACACGCCCGCACTGGTGAAGCTGAAGAGACAAGTAGACTCGACAAAGCCATCGAGCACTGAACAGACGTTATCGGCCGAGTTGAGGTTCTTCTGCGGTCAAGCATTGGAAGCAAAGTTAGTTGGAAGGCGCGACACGAACGCAACATCGAAGACAGCGCCACAGCGCCGGCATTCGTTGCCGAAATGGGACATGAAAGCACGTGGTGACGCGCGTGCAGCTGGGAAATGATTATGTCAGAGTCGCGCTTTCCAGCGGGAGACTCGCGGCGTTCATCACTTCCAAAATACTCTCAGTGGCACTGTAAGTACTGATACATGCGTTGCGCAAGCTGTAAGCGCTGTGCAATTTCACTGTACAGAGAACTGCTCACGATTTCCTTCAGTATTAATTATCTCACTTCTGCTGACAGAACCTCGATCGCCAGCAAATCGCCAGCTCCCGGTCAGTTCGTCTTCTCCATATACGAGCGCGTGTCTCGCTCACTGGACACGGAGCCTGCCAGATATTCTCTCTTTCAGACTCTGTCGTCGACCCATTCTCAATTTCAGTCAATACGGCCTTACGTCGTATCAATCTCTGTCGCAACCGGAAAGCTCGCAGCGATGCCAGGACTAGAGGATGCGGAGCTTCCGTTGCAGAAAGCCACGCAGGTTCACTTGGCCCAGCAGAACGTGCTGCCCCCATATCTCGTCTTCCCTCCGAGATATTCTATCTCATCCTCATCAAGCTCGCAATTATCTATTACCCACGCTTCAGAGGGGTCTCAGATCTGGGTTGTATCAAGGTCACCCACGTCTGCAACAGCTGGAGGGTCATAACCCGGGATGACTGCAGTCTATGGGCAAAAATACATATGCAGCTTGGCGAGAAGGATGTTGAAGAAATGTTTGCGAGGGCGAAGCTTGCGTCACGCTGATCTCGGCTCTCTGGGCCCTCGGGGACAGGAACTCGTCGTTGAACACTTCCCACACATAAAATACCTCCATTCAAGTTTGGACGGACATTCTGCTCCACCTCTACTGTATCTGATCAGTCCAGCACTCACTCCGATCATTCAAACTCTGTCTTTGACGCTTTCGCCCTATACCTCAGCACGTCTCACATCCCCGCTCCTGGGCCAGCATGCACCGCTACTCACACGGCTTCATCTATGCCACGTGCGTGTGCCGTGGACGTCTCCCGTCTTGAACAATCTCGTGCAGCTTTGGGCTGGGCGATAGCTATCCCCTTCGCGACGACGTCCCCTTCTCATTAGGCAAGATGCATTGCCTGGAAGATTTTGGTATGGAAAGTTGCCTTCCCCAGCACACGAGTGCGTCTCGGACGTCTGCAGCCCGCCTCGTGACGCTTCCGCCCTTATTCGCGCTTGACCTTTTCGGCGAGATGGCAGACTGCACTGATATCCTACGGCACATGGACCCACGACCGGGCCTCGGTGTGAGTATCACTGTGTACCAAGATGGCCGAACGGAAGATGACATATACTTCGTCTCAGTCTTCGCCGATTTCCTCCATAAAGTTGCGCCCAACTGTGCAGAGGATCTTGATTTACGCCGAATCTGACTCCCCTGATTCACCGATCATCTGGAGAGGCGACTATACAGGACACTCCGTCGGCGGTAACCGCGAAACCCAACTCTGGGTCGACCGGGACAGTGATCTAGTGGACGCCGTCAACCTAGCCCTCGCCATCTGCGAGAAAATTACCTCCGAGCACCTCCTGGACCTCGATGTTTACTATGCAGACTACCAATGGACGCCGCACACTTGGGCCACCCTCGCGCGCCGCGCGTCGAGACTGCATAATTTGGTCGTACACGAAGCCGCTGCCCTCGCAGCGCTCATCGCGGCCGAAGAAGAATCTTCCACGCCACTGTTTCCGTCTCCGTCGAGTCTTGATGTGGAAGACGTCGATCTCAACCTAATGGTACCTGGGCCGGGAGGTGAACACATTCCCATGCACGACGCATTCACAAGTTGGATAGAACGGAGGACGGCACTGGAAGCACCGATCAAGGTGTTGGATGTACGGTGTTTATACGAGGCACCGAGCGGCTTCCAGGACAGGTTACAGCGGGTTGTAGACGGACAAGTGTCCATCTCGTGAGTTGTCCTGTCTTTGCGGGCTGATCTTGGCTGACTGTTCTGCAGATTGGCAGAATTAGTGACTGCGAAATGAGGTGTTCAGTAATCGAACTGTAGTCTAAGCCCTTCACAGCGGTAACCACTATACGAATATACGGCTCACCTTGCAGAAGGTGTTCGCAAGTGGCTTGGAGGTTCGGTCAATATTGGCTGTTGTGGATCTAGAATGACTCGCCCTTAATGATCATTTCTTTCCTCCTCGCTGCCAGGCTGGTCTCAGGCACTCAGAGTCGCCAAAGGCTTTGAAGACAACCGATAACTTGCTGTCCTCTGTCCATCGGCAAAAGTCGAGTCTCAAACCGTTCCCTTTGTCAAGTACTGCTCGCGATATAGAATTTCTCTTTTACAATTGTCTGCGCCTCATTTTCATGCTCGGTGTCTCAATGCTCGATAGTGAATATTGTCAGTAAGTAACCTGGATTCAACCTGGATTACTGATGACCTGGACCTGCAGTACGAATCTGGGTAGCGTGCGTGACCTTGAGCCTTGAGGGACTAAGCTTAAGCTTGTCAAGGATGATACTTGGTGTATTAGCGAACAACAGAGCAAGTTGTTTTGCGACAAGTGGGTGCTACAGTCAGATACTGTACATTCTTCGATCGATACAAGCTTCAATTCCACACCTAGTCCAACGCGTCCTCCTCGGCATCCCCTTCCTCCCCCTCCTCCTCCCCTCCCCTGCCCGTCTCGTCCCGAATCCCCTCCTCCGCAAAGCTCAGAATCCCACCCATATCCAACTTGCGCACAGCCTCCTCCGCGTCGGGCACCTTCATCGCGCCAAGTACCTTGTTGACCTCGACGAGCTCGCCCGTCTTGAGCGCGTCCTGGAGGTCCTGCGGCAGGCTGAGAAACAGCTCCCAGCGCATCTGCAGCGCCTTCTTCACCTCCTCGATGTCCATGCCCTCCGTGCCCGGCCCCTCCAGCGTGATGTGCTCCGGCGGCGGGCCGTCGGGCACGTTGAACGAGATCGTCGTGTCGGGGTTCTCCGCGACGAGCTGGATCTGCTCCTCGCCGGCGACGTCCCCGGCCTCCGCGCGCGTCACCTCGACGCGCCGCGCGATGTGCGCGTACGTGTCCTCGACGTCCTTGCGGAAGACCGCGTGCGCGCCCTGCCCGCCGGAGATCATGCGCTTGAAGAAGAGCCGCACGCCGTCCTTCCCGAGCTTGTCGCCGTACTGCAGCAGCAGGCTCTGGTGCACGCATTGCTTCGCGAGCTTCGTCTTGCCGTCGGTCTGGTGCGTGAAGGCCGCGACGAGCAGCGCGTCGGACGCGCCGGGCACTACGACGTCGCGGTGGTTCTGGATGAACTCCCATGACTGCTCGAAGTCCCAGAGCGGGATGCGGGAGAAGGCTTCGAGGGAGGGCGTCATTTCGGGGAGATCCTCGTCGTCATCGTAGACTTTGGAAGAAGAGGCAGAGGCTGTAGGTGGAGAGGAGGACGAAGACGGTGCATTGAGGACTTCGATGTCTGTAGTCTTCTTCGCCGTCGACTTCGCCTTGGGCTTGACGACAGGCTCGGGCTCAGGTTTTGCGGGTACGTACTGGATGCGACAGCGTGAGTACAGGGTGACTAGACAGAACGAGTGACACACCTTGGAGTCCCAGGCCTCGTGAAGGTCATCCGAAGTGATATGTCTAGCCTTTTCCTTCAACAGCTCGTCCAACTCTGTCCTCCGCTCGTCTGTAACTTTCCCCAACTTCGTCACATGGAACTCTAGTCGTTCCTTGAGCAGGTCTCCAAGCTTCTCTTGGTCCCCCTTCGAGCGCTCCTTCGCTTCCTGCGCCACTGTCTCCAGGAGCCGCAGGATCATCTCGTCGTACGGCACAGGCTTCGCGGCGTTGGTCGGCGGCGCGTCTGGCGATGGCTGAGTGCGCAGCCGTTCGACCTCCGACGAGAAGCGTGATGCAACCAGTTCAGATGATGCAAGATTTGATGAAAACGATTGTAACCGCGTTAGTAGGATTTCGTTGCAAGAAATTTCCGCCTCGAGCTCGGCAATGCGATGATTGCGTAGGTCTCGTTTCTCGTGGATGTCGCGCTGTTTCCATCTTGAGGAGCATGAAGCGGGGAATAGCGTGGATATGCCATAGTGACTCACCTTATAAGCGACTTTTTGTCGACATTAGGATGACCTTCGATGTCAGAGTCGTCAGAAAGCTGTGGACACGGTGAGTAGATCGATGGCAGTAACGTGTAGGCTTGCGCACCTCTAGTTGATCCCACTTCGAATAGTTCAGAGGCATGGCTGGTGGAAAAGGAGAACGCAATGGCAAGAAATTGGATGTCACAGCAACAGAGTGATGGTCCTAGTACGACGTACGTGCGACTCGACTTGAAAGTTCCAGCGACTTCGACGAAATGGGATCTTATCAGGATCTTATCACGTTTTCCAAATATCCGAAATCGTGAGTAGATAAGATAAGATCACATATGTACCCTTCAACAATAATATTGGTGTCACTGTAACTCCTCAAATCCCATTCGTAGGTCGTTCAGAAAGGTGCTATCTCACGTAGGGAGTATGTCCATGGGAAACAGAAGATGGTAATTCGAGCGTTCACTGCAAACAAATGCCGTGGCAAGACAATCTCATGATCGAAGTAATAATCTGACATCTCCACGACCGATACGGGTTGACGCTCCTACTAAATACCCCGTCGACCCTATATAAAGCCCCCAATCGATGCCGAAGGTATGTAGACCCCCTTTCATTCATGGCCTCTAAAACATACGAGTTCGCGAGCTGGCCCGCTTCCGAGGCATATCTGAGCAATCCGTCGATCATCCAGCCTGTCTTTGGATACCTCAAAGCCAGCAAAGGCATAAACGAGTACGTCTCGCGTGACTCACTGTCTAGAAAATGCCTGAATTCTTGTCAGGATCTACCAGGGTCTGCAGACCGAGCAGCCCAATATCTACGTCATCAACAGTGCGTCAGGCGTAGCCCCGAACCCCGTGCACAACTGACTGTCAATCGCACAGCATGGGACGAGTTGAAGGACCACCAGAATCTCATCGAGGACAAGGAGAACTACTCTGCGCTGGGGGTGCATACCGCCCGCACACGCTCCGAAAACAGCGAGGAGAGCATAGTGCACGCTATTTTCCTTGAAGATCCTCGCGGAGCGTTTGGCGCGCCTGTCACTGAGATCGCGCATATCACACCCAAGGAGGGTGTTGCGCCTGGTGCGGTTGAGGAGGTCCTCGTCGCGATTTTGGGATGGAGGAGCGACCCTGACGTCGTAGTGAGGGGTGGCGCATACGGCCGCCTCGTGGAGAAGCCGGAGACGTTCGTGCTCGTCCTCGGGTGGGATACTGTTGAGGTGAGAAAGCTTTTTTATTTATATCCTCGTGGGAAGGTAGTTGACACGCTTGCAGGACCATATTAATACCGTCACAGCGGGTGCTCCTGAACAGGTTGTTGCGAAGCTGAAGAGCGTGGGGCTGGTCGAACTAGTGCATGTGAAGTTCAAGAGCATCTAGATGAGAAGAAGACTTCGAATATCATGATAGTGGATTTACGATATCTTGTCTTGAACATCGAGCACGGAGATTAGGTTGGTGTTACCTACATCCGACATACGAATTAGTGCGGAAGGACATGTCCTGGCGATAAATTTCTCTCCTGGATTGCAGGCTGCCTGAACGATTAACTCGCGAAGGCTCGCTCATCAGACTGCTCGACGATGCAAGACCAGAACGGCTTGCAAGGATTGTTTGACGCCTCTCTGTTGCGGAGTGACAATGAAACGGATTGGATGGGCATCTAAGATTCGCGAAGAGGTTGCTGTCTAATCCGTGCGACGTCCTACAAAATTAGTGAGTGTACGTTCAACTTCCAAGATATATCTGTTGATACAGGCACATGCGGCACGTCATTCCTCGCTGCCCATCCTCCGCACCACGAAATCCGACGTAAATCGCGCTGTGTACGCACGCCGCTGCTCCTCGTCTCCCATCCCCGCAACCTCTTCCCGCACCGACTGCAGCGAATTCAGGATGTCCTCCAGATCAAATGGGGCGCGTGCATCGTCTCCCGCTAAGCTGATGTCCATATTGTCCGCGATCGACTCGTGCTCCAGTGGCTCGTAGCCAGCATAAGGGTCCACGTGCGGATCAAATGAGGATGTCGTCGAACGCAACGAGCGATACGACCCGCCCGTGTGCATCGGGACGAGGTGCTGCGCGTCAAGCTGCAGCGAATCGTGCTCTTGCGCATGCGCATGCGCGGGCATGGGCGTTGGGGGCCCAGTGACAGATAGCGCCGGCGCGGCCACGAACGCCGCGAAGTCGTCGTCAAAACCCGCGTCGACGGGCACCGGCGGGCCAGAAGCAGCGATGCCCCACGGGTCGGATGCATCGCCGGAGCGCGCGCTCACCGCGACGTCCTCGCTATGCCAGATCCCGAGCCCAGCCTCGCGCGCCTCCTCCTCGGTCAGGCCTGTCTCGCGCAGCTCGTGTTCGTGCAGGTCCTCGTTCTCGAGCAGCCACCGCTCGAGCGCCGCCACCTCGCCCCGCACGCCGAGCCCACGCGTGCGGCTGTCCGCGACAAGCGCAGCGAGGGTCTCTTCCTCGGTCGGGTCGTCTTCAGACGGGTCGTCCGAAGGGGCGGGAAGCGCCTCGAAGAGGCTTTTGCGCTTGCTGGAGTCGTGTGTGCGGACCATGGACGGCCACATGATCGTGCTGAGGGCGTCGAGAACGCGCGGAAGGCCTTGGGGCGCATCACTGTCGTCGGCCTCGATCTCTGTCTCGGAATCGCGGAATGGGGAAGGGGGTTCGTGGTGCGGATTTGAATCATCGGACGTGCGTTGTGCGCGCTCAGCGTCGATGTATTCAAAACTATGGTCGGCGAGGAAAGCGTCAGGACCTTCCGGGGGATCAGATGGGTGAGTGGATGGGGCGCCGAGGGCGATTGCTAGCACGACTTCAGGCTCGTGTCGTTCCAGGTTTTGCGACAGAGATTGTATGTGTTCTGCATATGGCTAACACAACTCGTCAGTCTGTCGACCTGTCGACATGAGACTCAACCACGCACCTCACCCCGAGCCCAAACATATATCACAGCAGGAACGTCCGCAGCTATGTGCGGAGTCCACTGACTGAACTCTACAAGATGAAAGTGGACATCGGCAGTATAGTATCGGTTTTTGATGGTCCATGGAATGGGATTGCAGTTCGGAAGATCAGCGATGTCGTCCACGAAAGCTTTGATTCCTTCAAACGGCCCTCAGATCGACACCGGAGACGCATCGCAGAGGAACGCACGCTTCACGGCCGCTCTTGCTTGATCCAAGCTGTTAGAGACGACGAGGATGCGTGTGCTAGCGTCCGAGTCCATCGGTGAACGTGAGGTGCGATACTAGTTTGAAGGGTTAGTTGAGGATCCCGCAACTTGCTCAACTTCAAGCGCGCACCGACTCTACTTCGCGATTACGAAGGTTACACGTGGACTCGCATCGTGCTCGGAACCAACTTCGATCCGCTCCTCGCTGTGCAGGGGACCCTCTTTAACGCCTTGTATCGACCTTGATGGATTGATGGCCGAATATCGATGAGGCATGCAATGTCAGTGATGCACTACCGATTGAGTGGTTGACGTTCCGCAATGATCGCGGGCGCCAAGCAGCAGACGTCCGGGCGCGTTGCGTTGACTCGGAACAGTATACTACAATCCTACAAAGGAATGTACTGCGACTTGTTCATGGCTCTCAAATAAGCTCTAGATTCGTCATCCAGTTCGTGTGATGAATGTGTCCTCCGACTTGTATTATGTATAAGATAATTTCGACTCTGCGCCGACATCGACTCGACTACTCTCATTGGCATTGTGTAAGATAGCTCCAATCACGTCAACATCGTCCCGATTATGCACGTTCGTTCGTCAGAAAATACTCTTATGCAAGACCAACATAACAATGGGACTTCAGAAGATGCGAAAGCGTACTGAGTCATCGGGATGCTGAGAAGTCGTGCAAAGTCGTAAGCTAGCACCAAATACATATCACCTCTCCTTTGACAGCCTTTTTCAACCTGCCGACAAACTTTTCATCCATTTTGACCTCGGATTCTATATGCAATGACCTGAGGGGCACATTGGCAGCCGCCCGACCCTCCACCCATGTACAAAACGCGTCGTGCAGAGGAATGTGTTCTCTGCCCGGCTCCACAGATTTGAAGTTGAAGACCTTTATCTTGAGATATAACAATGCAGGGAGGAACGATGAAGGCTGGTCGTGACCGGTGGCCGTGAGCGCCGCAAGCGCTGCGTCATTGTATATGACCAGTGTCCGCAGTTCCGATGCGCGACCGACAAGCTTGTCCCATGCAGCCCGCGGCAGCCACCTGTCGTCTGGGTATTCCACGGAGAGCCACAGGAGTCCGGGCCCGGAGGTGAGGGCGTCGCAGATGGCGATCATTACGTCGACACCGTCCCAATCCTGAGTTCCCATCACGCTGCGCGTGAGGACAGCAATCTCGTTACGGGGAAGATCCTCTCCTGTGCAGTCCTCCCACATGGACATGGAACTTGGATCAGAAACTTCAAATCCGACTGACATCCTCTGTAAGGTGCGCGCGACTCCGCGAAGGAACTCGGTGATGATCGAGATGAAGCGAAGGTCATGCTCCTGTCGACCGTCTTGGAGCATGTCCAGTGACAATTGCAGGCGCGAAGGGACTTCAAGGTACTGAAGGATACAAGCGCAATCAGAGATGCGGCCGTGGAATGAAAGAGAGGACAGGTTTGAGAGCTTTACGATGCGATCGCGTTATGTAGCAGAGGAATGTGTGTATCGAGGGAGGTAATGATGCAAATGGAGGACTTCCAGGGCATGCATTGTGTCGAGGGCAGAGAGAACTTCGTCGAGGATGGGATGATCATTGGACAACATAGGAAAGTCGACAACGAGACGAACCAGATTGTTCAAGACGGGAGAAGTCCATGGCACGTGAATGTTTTTCAGAGAGAGGTGTGCGAGAAACGGGGCATGGTTTCCTGGGAAGTCAGGTATGCGAAAGCTGGGATTGTGACGGCTATAGAGTAAGGAAAGACGCCAAAGAATTGGGGCCGGGCGGGCGAGTGCCCGACTGATCAGCGACGGACTGAAGTCGGACATGAGCTCGAGTGACTTTGTATGTCCAATGTGCTCCCCGATGCGCTCGTGCTGAAGAGGGCTCCACCGGTAGCCATAGGCGCACCTCCGGTCACTGATGACGAGCGGGGCGAAGCTCGCACGAGCGATCATCTCCTCCACCCACGTCTCGCCAAGGGGTAAAGCGATTTCTCCCCAGAGATTCCTACCGTCCATAGCTATGGTCCTCCACGCTCGGCAAACATGGGAGACTGCGATCCAACCAAGGTCTGTCGGTTTTGAGGCAGACCGTCCGGGACCGGCGGGATGGATTTTGTTGAGGATGGAAAAGATCAGAAGGAGTATTTCGGCTGGAAGACGGGTTATAGGAACGACTGCATCGTAGGGATCTAGAGTTTGAAGAGCGCGAGCTGCACGCTGAGATGAATGTCCCTCTTCACCGAAGTATCGCATTGCCTCCGTTACGACGTGGGATAAATGAGACAAGAATCCCGTTCTGTACTTGGGCAATTGCAGAGCTGTGGGAATTCTATCAGTGTGGTGTGAGAACGGGTCATCAGGACGCTGCCTACTGCGGAGAAAAATGTGCGACAAGGTATGGTATAGCTTCAGTGAAGACACAGAGGAGGCTGACTGTCGACGAATGAGTCGCCTTCAAACAGAGACTGTGAACGAGGTTGAGGGCAAGATGATCATGATCCGTGAGCGTGACGCGGGGATGTCAACTCAGAACTGGATGTCGGCGTCGCGCACGTGGCACGCCGAGTTTTCTTCCACACTCCCAGCCAACACCTTGGCTCCCCGGTTGCAGCTGCCTGTAGCTCGAAATTATTGACTCCTCCAGACACAGGATGAAGGCCCAATTAAGTTCAATTAAACTTATATAATAGGGGCAGATATAGGACAGGCTGAGCCCCACGACAGACACTCGAAGTCAAAAAGTCGGTACCAACAGGTGGATAAAAGACGAAGGACTGTCGATAAAAGGTAGTCACGTCAGGGGAAAGCCTGGGCTAGTTTTCGCACAGTGATCGCTAAGTTATAGTTCTCTTGCTGCGGGTAGAAACTCGGCGGCCTGAGCAAGGATCTCGGATTCCAGGTAGTTCCTGTCAAGGAGTCTATCATCAGTCGCCGCGAAATAAAGGTCGAGAACTGACGTGGATAACTCACGAAACAGACTACTGTGTGATTTCCGGATCGCCTCGTCTACGTTTCTTCTTCTTTCGGGCCTTGTCCAGTAAACCCT
>MU277271.1:10085-76820 GCA_022160305.1 Artomyces pyxidatus | reverse complement strand
AGAATATGGGAGCTGCGTAGACGCAACTGGTCCCAGAAGGGGAAAGCTTCGTCTCTGTCCTTGCCCACCCCGGCGAGGGTGCGCTTTTGCGGAATGGTGAGGGGGCGGGCCATCGCGCCTGGGCGGAGACCTGTGCCCGATCCCGACCATCCCTGATTGACCAGGTAGGAGTGCCCGTCCAGAGGCATTGTCGAAGTAGAGAGCAGATTCCCCAGATGCAGCAGACTAGACGCAAGTGAACAAGAGGTGAGGCCGGTGAGGCACGATGAGGTGAAATAGCGTGGGAACAGTGGACGGCCTCGTCGTCGTCGTGCAATCTTTGCATTTTTAGTGCATTCCTTGATGCCACACCTCGATATACACCTCTACGAATGGAAGGAGATTCGTATTGTATAAGAGGTGTGCTTTTTCCCATTAAATGACCGCAAGACAAGGCGAAGACCCGTTTCGACGAGGGGTCCGTGCGAGTCTGGCCGGCAAAGTCCGGACTGTGGGCGCTGTGTCTATTTAGTGATCACGGCGTCGAGAACGAACCCGTCACCTTTCCCCTCGTCCCACACATATCTTTTCCCTCCGCCATTTCTTGCCTCAACCTCTACACCCTTGGTTAATTTCTGGTTTCTTCCTCCATGACAACAAGCACAGCACCTGGCTTGTCTGCCTCGCTCTCTGCGGAGGCCGACCTGCTTCGTCTGCAGAAATCCGATCAACAACAAACGTCTGGCACTTTTGGTGGCGAATCAGACCCTGCTTCAAGTCTCCGCCAGGCCGCCCTCAAGACCCTCCGCTCCAAACGCCGGAAGCCCGTGACTGGATCTGACATCTCCTCTGCGCTCCCTGTTCGCCCGACTGCCGTCGTCGACTCCGTCCAGCTTGACTATGGTCAAGAAGAGCCGACACCTGCTTTGCCTCCGCCGTCTGCTCCGGAACCCGTCTCGGCGGTTGCCTCGGTCCCTGCGAGCAAGGTTGATGCGGCCGCCTCGTCCCTCGACAACGACGCCACCACGCGAGAAGAGGGTGAAATCAGCGAAAACGAAGACCCGCCGCCACCGAAGCCTGCACCGAAACCGACACCGCCTGCAAAAATACCTGCCAAGATCTTTCCGAAGCCCGCAAGCCCGCCCGCGAGCAGGTCTGTCGCGTCAGCGTCTGCTTCTGTCGCCAAGCCTCCTATACCTCCACCAACCAAAGTCGAACCTCTGGCTCCTCCTCCTCCTGTCACTCCTACATCCTCCAAGCTCTCAAGTCAACGGTCTTCACTGGGCGACCCCATGGTTCCTTTGACGCCGTTGACCGGCAGTACCGATAATTTCAGACTTGAACATTCTTCTTATATCATTGATGCCGCTCACGTCCGGCCAGGCTTGACTTGTTTGTTATTTCTTCATCCATCCATCCATCCATAAGCTTACGCTCCTTGATGCAGTATCGCAAGAGCAGTACAATGCAGCAAAGGACATCGTCCTCGATCTTCTTGGATGGGGTGTTCCTCCTGAATATCTCGTCGATTGCGGCCTCTCTCGAGAAATTGTTTACTACGTTTTCACTGAACTCAATCTTCGCCTGCCCTCAAATTTGGACACCACCGGTATTCCACCGTTCCCCCCTACCGACAAATTGGCGGCTCTCCTTGGCGCTGCGGACCTTTCGTTTCAGAAGACGCCCGTTCAGCCTGTACCAGGGAACAACTACGCACCACGCAACTCCATTTCGCATCCCAGTTTGCCGCCGAGGCCCATTGCACCTCAAGGTGTGGCTAAAGCCCCACGTCCTTCGTCTACAGCACTGAACAGCCTTTCAGCGAGTGCTCCAGCTTTCGTCCCCCGACCAGCGCCGTCATCTCCGGATACTCACGTTCCCTCCACCGTTGTCATGTCACCGGAGGACAGCTTGGCTGCCATGGAGCAGCAGAAACGCCAGGAGCTACTCGCGCGCAAGGCAGTGCAAGCTTCGCGTAGGCGAAAGGACTCTTCTATGGCGACTTCCTTTAGTGGGGATGGGTCATCTCCGGAAAAACCTGTGGCTGTCAGTAGCGAGACGAGGCCCAAGCCTGTCGTTCCTCAAGCCAGCGTAGACGACTTTTTGAAGACGATCGATCCAACCAATGGCAGCATTGCTCGTGCTCGTCGAGCTTCTAGTCCCGAACCAATGCAAGTAGACGAAGACATTCCCGGACTGGGTGGGTCTTTTTCGGAGTACCGCCCTGTGTCGAGACCTTCGATGCATGCGCCGCCGCCACCCCTACCGCCACCAGATCGATTGCCGTCACCGTCTATGCTGGACTCGGTGGATTTCTCGAATGACGGCGATTCACCGGAGGAGCGAAGAATGGTAGAACGTGCGCTTGGTCTCGACGAGACGCCTCCGAAGGAGAGCGCAAGCAGCAGCTCCTCCGCACCAATATCGGCAGTCCCTAGTGCTCGGTCCTCGACGACCCCACAGCCAACCGCGCCTATCCCCCGAAGAGGCATGAAGCGTCCAGTGGCGGCGGACTTTGTCGACATCGACTCTGGACCTGCCACGAACCCTTACGCTATCGTTGCGCCATCACGTACGGGCTCCATTGGGAATGGCTACACGCATGGCGGGCCCACCAGCCATCCAAACCCCCATGTGCGTCGGAAGATGAACGCCGCTGCGGCGGGCGGCTTCGCGAGCGTGAGCAACATGCGCCGCTGTGTCATTGATCTGAGCGATAGCGAGGACGGCGGTGATGACGACGAAGAAGAGATGCCGCCGACGCCCGCTCCTGAACCGACCGAGGCTGCGAAGCTGGAGCTGGAGATTGAACGGATGCGGCGGAAGATACGGGAGCGCGAAGAGCAGCAGCGACAGAAAATGATCGCGGTGGGTTGCGGGTTTTGTGGTTGTGGTATGCTGTTGTCTGACGTGGATGGACAGGCATCGTCGGGGCGCGCGACACCGACGCTGCCATCGACGCCGGTGCTAGCAGCGGCCCAGCCGGCCGTATCAGGGAAGCAGGAGTCTGTGGATGCGGCGGGATCGGCCGAGCGAACGACGCCGCAGTCGGCAGCCCGCGGCGTGGCCGAAAACGGTAAGTGGCAGGCTTCCGTCATGGGCGCGCTGTTCTCGTCATTTGTCTCGGCCTTGTGACACGCGCTGTGACGATAACCTTGTTGGACACGGAGGCAATTCCATGCCTCCCCCGATCTTATCACATGCGCGCCCCTATCCAGTTTGCTTCCGCCCTCTTCGCGCGTCGTGCTGACTGACACGCGCGCAGGGCTGCGCGTCGACGCGTCCGCACCCCTATCCTCGCACGACGAGACCACCACCACCGACCTAGTAATGTCCACCCCCATCATCGGTCATCCCTTCTCCCGCCATCTCGACATACGCACGTCCGGCTAACTTGAGCGTCCATTCTGTTTTTCCCTCCCATCACCTTCTTCTTCATTCCTTGCCTCCTTTTTGTTGGACATTGCATTTCTCGTTCATGACTTGCCTTTTTTTCGCTTCGTCGCAACACCCTTTTGTTCCTTTCCCACCCTCGCAGATGATTCTCTACCCCCCGCAACGAGCGGCATGCCGCATGCGACGACTGGTGAACAAGGCGAGTCATTCGTTTTCCTTTTGTCGTGTGCCGAGCCCTCTTACCATTCTGCTTCTCGCACCGGTCAACGATCCACCGCTATCCGCCTCATGCTCCGCCGGCACCACCTTTTTCGGATCCTCATGCTCCTTAATCTGGCATTGCTATATTCGTGCGCTCCCGTACTGGATACGTTTCTTGGCGCCTGCAGTGCTGACAGCCGAGGCCCGGCAAGAACAAGTGGCAAGGATCTCTTTCTTCCCCTATGTGCCGGTACCCGTCAATATCTTCTGATGCACGGTTTCTGCTTTTTTTTTTCGGTCGCGTGCTGCCTGTCATTTCTGTGTTACGCGTTTTTTGCGCTGTAGATTCAGTCATCGCCCCCGGCATCGCCGACGTCAACGCCCGGTCTCAGCGCGCAATTTTCGTCAATCTCTCTGGGACACGCAAGCGTCGGCGTCGAGGCGTCGGCCCAGGTACGTGCTCTGTCTCTCTGTGTCTTGGGGCTGCTTCCGTGAGGGCCATCGATCTTTTGCCCGTGCTGACGACGATTGGGGGTCGCCGGCGTTTTGTTTACAGGACGCGTCGACAAGCAGTTCTTCGTACTTTAAGGCTTACGACTCTGTGCTATCTCACTATCCTTTCCTCAGCGGACGCTCACTTGTCTCGCAGGAGCCCTATGCCCGAGCATCAAGCCAAGGTTTTTTGCCAGATCTCAAGCCCCTCAAGTTGCGCGTTGCGCTGCAGCAATTAGCGAGAGAAAGACGGCAAGATGAACCGGTGTGTCGGTACGAAGCGAGCGGCGGCGAGTGCCGCGACGCGGACTGTGGCGACAGGCATCTGAGCCGGCTTGCGGCCGTGGAACCCAGCGGTGCGCCCCTTCCTCCCATTGTGCCTCTTCCGCCCTGTCGTGATCTCATCTGGCTCTGTCCACTTGGTCGTTTGACGATTTGTTTGACTGCAGATGAAGAGACGGCGCGGTACCTGGGCGGGGACGCGCGGCTTGTGGACGCGCTGCGGGAAGCGCGCGGAGCGACATATGACGAGCGCGTCGACGCAGCGTGGCGCGTGATGCGACGTTGACAGACTGGACACCAGCGACAGTACGGCCGTGACTGCGACGACCAGGACGCAGATCCTCTGCGGCGCGAGGGCGGCTCGCGGGCTGGCCGCTGGCTGCTCGGAGGAAGGACATCGAGGGTCAAGAGCTTTAATGCCACGTTTACTGAAGAGCGCTGCGCCGCCATGTCCTGTAGAGATTGTGATGTAGCGGAGTGCTTGTGTGATGAATGTATCGCGTTGGATGAGTGAGCAGACGGCGTGAGCGGACGAAAAAGGGGCGGATGCATTTGGGGGTGGCAGGGACGGAGGGGCGAGGCCGGGGCGCCGGGAGTGAACGTGGGAGGGACCCCGAAAAGGGATGATGCGAGCGGCAAAGGGGGGGAGTCTGCATTTGCGTGTATGGCTGTGTTTGGCTGTGGTTGGTGCCTGGGAAAGTTCTGGATATAGATAAGCGGTTGTTGCTGGAAAAGGGAGGGCGACCCTCGAACTGTCTCCCCCATCCATCGCCTTCCTCTTTCGATTCCCTGCCTTTTCTGGACCCTCTCCTCCAACCGCGCTCGCCGTCCAGACGTCGTCCTCGTCGTCGTCGTCCCCGCCACCTCCCCCCTCCCTCTCCCCTGCGCATGGCCTACAATCGTCGTCCATCAGCACCAACAGCCTCCCCCGTCAGCGTATCCAACCCCTACTCGTCGTCCTATTCCAACACCGCGGCATCTCACCCGCCTTCCCTTTCCGGCTCCATGCAGGACGAACCCTCCAACAAGCGGCACCTCGCTGCCGACCCCGCTGCACCCCCGCCCCCCGCCCAGGACCAGTTTATCAACGACCAGGACGCTGCCGACAGCGCCGCCGAGGACGAGGAGGACGAGGACAAGCCCAAGTCCGACAAGAAGGCCGGAAGGCGCAAGATTAAGATTGAATTTATCCAGGATAAATCGAGAAGACACATCACGTTCTCAAAAAGGAAGGCTGGTAGGTGTTCCCCCGTCGCCATCCCGCATCCGTCCTCACCAGCTGCCCGACGTGGACAGGCATCATGAAGAAGGTGCGCGCCACCCCGCCCCCGCCCCGCGCTGACTGACCACTTGTTGCAGGCGTACGAGCTCTCCACGCTCACCGGCACGCAGGTCCTGCTGCTCGTCGTCTCCGAGACGGGCCTCGTCTACACCTTCACGACCGCCAAGCTCCAGCCGCTCGTGACCCAGCCCGAGGGCAAGAACCTCATCCAGGCGTGCCTCAACGCCCCGCACGGCACGCTCCCGTCGTCCATGCCCGTGGGCCCCCCGATCGGGCGCGCGGCGTCGACGCCCATGGGCGCGCCCGCGCACCACAGCAACGTGCCCGGGGGGCTCGCGATCGGGGGCGACAAGACGGAGGACGCGCCGGAGGCGGAGGACGAGGGCGAGGCGCGCGGGGGCAAGCGGCGGCGGCGGGCGTCGACGGCGTCGCGGCCGACGCGCAGCAACTCGAGCGCGGGCGCAGGCGGGAACGCGCCGCCGTCGCCGCACTCGCCCGCGCAGGCGCTGCCCGCGTCGCTCGCGATCCCCACGCAGCACCAGCCGCAGATCGCGCTGGGCCCGAGCCCGACGACCGCGTCGCCCGTGCAGCAGCCGACGAGCCCGCACTACGCGCACGCGAGCCCGACGACGCAGTACCACGCGGGGCAGCACGGCGCGCAGGGCGGGCAGGACCTGTACGCGCAGCAGCAGGGCCTCATGGCGCCGCCGCCGGGCCCGCCGGCGGGGTATGCGTTCGGGCCCGGGCAGGGTGCGCCGCAGCATTGGTCGCACGGGCCCGGCGCCGTGCAGGGCGGGTACGGGCGGCGATGAGTGCGTCACGTCCTGCTTTGGTGTGCTCTTGTGGTGAGCCCGCATACACGGCGGTGCCTTCCTTGTAACCATACGCGTCGATTTTCTTGTCCATTGCCGCAGAATATGTGCTCTTTAGTTTCTCCATCCACGCCGCCTTTCTTTCTTGTGTAATTGCGTTCCTTCTCTACCCGCTCCATGCCTTTCTTTTCTGCTTGATTATCCTTTCCTTTTTCCCCTTTTCTTTCTTTGGGCTCTGACGACCTGTTCACGAAACATGCCTGCCTTGCTCTCGAATGTGTCTGTCCACCCTCTGTATTACTTGCCCCCTGCCTGTTGCGTTCCCGATGACCCCGTCTCCGCTCCGTCCTGCCCGTCGCACTCTCTACCGTAAGCCTCCGTACTATACTCGGATGCGTACCTGCTAGTGTTGCACGACGGAACAAATGGAGACCTGTACATACCAACTACTCTCATTGTGCGATACGTGGTGTCCCCGGGCGCCGGAGAACAATGGCGGCCCATTGTGCTTCGCCTGTAGGGATTCATTGTGCGTCCGTCGCGTACCTGGGTTACGCGACGGGATGGTGGACTACATGGCGTGACCGTCTGCAGCCGAGCTCAGCTCAGCCGCGGCGTCGGCGGGTGCAGGCGGACTGATGTGGGCCCGCCGTTTGTCGGGCGAGGATATGCATCCGCAAACTGAATGAGATCGCGCGCGATATAGAGACGATGATGTCAACAACGTTACAGTAACAGGGTACATGGATCCAGATTGCAGAAGACGGATATACACAGCCAGGGAAGAACAACAACAACAGCGTCCGTGTCGTGCACACACGATAGATAGGATGCATAAAAACGAAATGAAGGGAGAAGGCGTGGCCCGGGGGGTTCGCGCGGGCGACGTAAAGGACGCGCAGGCGCGGAAGCTGGGATGTCGGGAAGCCGAGAAGGATGCAGCGATGGGGCGACGGAATCGGGGGCGTGGAACGACGAGAATACCTAAAACTTTGATTGCGCAGAGTCGCACGGCGCGGTTCTGCGAGGGGGCGATGCCGGTGCGCATTGGAGCCCCGCACAGGCCGGATGCGGCAGGCGACGCGGTTCGATGTGGACGGCGCGGCGCCAACTCTAACCTAATTGGCGTGGACTGGGCTGCGCGCGAGGCTGGCGCGGCAGATCACGGCGAGGCTATCTCGACAGGGGGCGCCGCAACGCTGTGCACGACGCTGGCCCCCGGGTCCCTTGCGGTGACAGAGCAAATATCCGCGCGACAGCGTCCTCGCCCCAGGTGCTGCCCTCGGAACGCACTCGCGGGCCGTGTGCGGGGTGGCCGTGGACACGGGCCCGCGAGGGGCGGTGGGCGATGGGCGAGGCGCGTGTGTTCCGGTGGCGGCGAGACGCCCGCGAAGGTAGGGTCTGATGCCACTACCGGTCTGATACCAGTGCTCCTGATAGAAGCCGCTGCGCAGCGCTGCTCCCAAGCACCACCGTCCTTGTCATTGGCCGCACCCACACCCCCACAGGGATGCGACGCGGGTGACTCGAGTGCGCACCCACGCCCGTGCGCGGCGCGCTGTCGGAGGAGAGCTACGGCCCGCGAGCGCGCGTGCGGGCACCAGATACACACGCGCCGGGCGCCCGCACAGTCACGAGCCGACACCAGTGCCAGCACCTCCCGTACTAGGCCCGCCCCTGGATCGTGATAATGCCGTCTTCGCGTCTTCGTCGCGGTCGCAGTCTCGTCCAGACGCGGCCTTAGCAACCGGCGCCCTGTCAGCCCCCCATCTCGCCATCCTCCCCCGCCCACTCGCCGCACAGGCAGCCGTCACGACTTCCACGCGCAGAACACCCGGATCGTCCTGCTGAGCCGCTGCGCGGGGTGCCCCGCCTCCGCCTCGCGCTCCTGCACCTCCACAGACCGCCGCCCGTGCCCGAGCTCCCCGGCGCGCGGCTGCGGCGCCGTGCGCGCCCGCGACCGCGTCGTCCCGTGCAAGCGCCGCCGTTGGCCCTCGTACAGATCCCACTTGGCACACGCCGCGTCGAACACCTTGCGCTCCGACGTCCGCGCCATCGCCGGCGACGGCCACTGGAACGCGCCCGCGATGCGCGAGTCCAGCGCGATGCTGTCGTGCATGTCCCTGCGCCACCCACACCCGTCAGCGCCAGCAATATACACATGTGCGGAGAGACGACACCCACAGCTCGAACCGCAACAGCAGCACGTCAAACTCGGCCCGCGACATCCCGACGAGCTCCTTCGCGGGCCCCTCGGGCTCTGGCGGCGCCTCCGCGCCCTCCCACTGCACCTTCGTCCAGCGCTGCTCCTCCTGGAACGAGAGCACCCACTCCCACATCGACTCGGCGCACGCCAGGATCTCCGTGACACGCGTCGACAGGTGCAGATTTAGCGACTTGATGTCAAAGTCGAGCTGCCGGTTCGGGAGGCGGTTCATCAGCTGCGCGACCGCGCGCGCGTGGCTCGCCGCGGGCGCGCTCTCCGCGCTGACGGACGTCGGGTCCGTGCCGTCGGACCACGAGCCCGACGAGAGCGTCAGCGTCGACGCGGACGGCGCGCGCGGGTACAGCTCGAGCGTCGTCGCGCGCCGCGGCGCGAGCACCGGCTGCAGCGACTCGTCGAGCACGACGTACTGCGACGCGTGCGAGAGCAGGTCGCGCCCGCGCACCCGCGTCAGCGCGGGCGCCGCCGGCTTCGGCGGCTTGCCCTGGGACTGGGCGCGCGCGTGCGGGCTGGGACGCAGGGTGTCGTGCGAGCGCATGAAGCCGCGCTCGGGGGACGAGTCGTCGTCGGAGCTGGAGGACGACGAGTAGTCCGTCACGTGCTGCAAGAGCTCGCGCTTCGCTTGCATCAGCGCTGGAGGGGGGAACATCAGTGTGATGGGCGCGTGCGTCCGCACGTCTGCGCAGAGAAAAATTGAGCGACGAGCAGGTGCGGCGGGAATGCAACGCACCCTTAAAGTACAGGGGAAGCGAATTTGCGAGGAGGGACAGCGGCGACAAGTTGATGAAGCGCGTGGCGTGCATCTCGGTGTATATGTACTCGAGGAGCGAGTGGTCGCGCGGGTTCATCGGCGGCTTTGGCGGGAGGGCGTACTCGTCCGTGCTCGTCGAAACGCGCGGGAGCCCGGAGATCGAGCTCGCATGAGGCAGCGGCGGAGGCGGAGGCGTGGACCCAGCCGTTGCCACGGTCGGCGTCGACAGCGACGCAGCGTGGTGGACGTCGCGCGCGGGCTGCGAGTATGGGTGCGGCGCGGCGGGCGTCACGGAGCGCGACGCCGCAGAGGGGGGGTCTGGGGGCTTCCCGGGGAAGAACAGCTCTTCTTCGAGCATCTGGGGTGAGTGTATGAGTACGGCGAGAGCAAGAGAGGGGGGGGGCTGCGTGCCTCGAATGCGGCGCCGGGCTTCATCACGCGCACGATTTCCTCGAAGAGGTTGTCCCACTGTGCTTCGCGCGTGAGCGGCTGAGAACGAGGTGAAGGGGAACGCGCATGCGCACCTTATCTTCGGGTACGCCGAGGGCGATGCGCTTGATGTGTCTGTGTGCGCGTCAGCGACAGGCCGGTTGGATATGCGCGAGGGACGCACACAAAGTCGAACTCCTCGTTGGGGAACGGCAGACCCTCGAGGCTGCGGGGGCAAATTAGTACAGCGTGCGCTCGGATATGGACGCGCAGCACACCAGTTTGCTTGCACCCAAGTTATCCGAGACGGGAGGTCGGACGAACGGAGATGTGACAGGTCGGGGTGCAAGGGGACCAGGTCCAAGCCTGGAGCGGAGGCCGATGTTCAGAGGCCCGACAAGGAGAGAATGCACCAACACTGACCTACAAACTCACAGTTCTGGAAGAGAAGTAGAAGCGTGAGCGATCTGCATGCGCGATAGGAGACCGGCACGCACCCGCCATTGCTTCGCGCCTTCCAGTATCCAGCTCCCAGAACCTACGCCCGCCGTCAGGAATGGCACGCAGACTACCAAAGCGAATCGCCCTCGTACCACATCCGAGATCAAGCCTGCAAGGGACGCAATCAGCCGGCGCACGCACACACGCCCAAAGCGGCATGCGACATACACTTTTGTTGGAGGGGTCGTGAAGACATGAAATGTCAGGCTGCCCGACAGCTGCATGCAGAAGATTGTTTCCCATACATCGCTGCGCAAATCAGCCGGGGTCTGACAGCCAGGGAAGCCAATCGGACTCACTGATCGATGACGAGCCGCTCGTAATTGCGAGGATACGGAGCCTCCTTTGCGGAGTACGAATGGTGCTTGCAGCCGCCCTTCACCCTGAACTGCGACTCGCGCGCGGCGACGTTCCGCTTGAGCTCCTCGAGGATCGTCCTGTCCGTCGTCGAGAACTGCTGCGCGCCGGGCCTCGGGGACGGCTGATCCGGCGGCGGCGGCGGCGGGGGCGACGGCGCGCGCACGGGCGGGTCCTTGCGCACGAGCCGCTTCGTGCTCTTCCTGCGCATGGGCATGAGGTCCGCGAACGGCTGCTGGCGGAACCTGATGAGCGGGACGACAGTCATGGTCGAGACGAAAGATCAAAACCCACCGGCAACGGCGATGCGGCCGCGAAGGGGGACGTCACGGGGATCGCGACGCGCGTGCCTGACGCAGTCGCAGGGCGCGCGCGCGTCGCGGCGGGCGGCGCGTCGCCCAGCGCCGTCGACAGGCTCGCGGTGCGCTTGCGCGGCAGCGCGAACCGCTTCGACGTCCGCCGCGCGGGGCTGCTGCTCCCAGGGAGGATCGGCGATATCGAGCTCGCCGCGCGCGGGCTGCTGCCTTCGGAGGACGACGGCGCGAGCAGCGCGGGCGCGCTGGGCACCGCGCCGCCGGAGGGCCCGGCGTCTGAGGGCTGCGGGGCGTCGGGCTTGGTGGTGGGCGGCGCGCGCGGCTGCGAGGACGCGCGGAGACGGTGCGGGTACGGCGCCAGCATGGTGCGAATCACGGGAAGTTGGAGAAGGGCGATGCTCACGACCGCGCGAAGCTGGCGGGAAGAAAGGGTGAGGAAAAAAGCATCCCACGGCGCTGAGGTTGTGGGGTCGGACGCTCAGTTTTGTTATGACGAGCAATATGTATAAACAGGGTGCAGTGGGCGTTCAAAGTCAGGAGACCAGGGAGGCGCAAGATCCAAATCTCAGAGAAAACGAGTTCACATGGGGACATAAACGATTTAGCCGGTGCGAAATGGCGGGCTTAGGGCTGCTTTGCCGTGTTTCTATTGCATGTTTGTGCTGGACGGCAGTGGGCACAAGTCGGAAAGACTTGATCAAGGGAGAGGTCGACGTGGACAAGCCGCGGTCGCGACGTACCACAGCTAGATTCGGGCGACGTTTTCCCTTCCAGAATCCAGGGCGACGAGTATCCTTCGGCACAGCCACTGGATGCCGAAGCCAAGTCTATCTCATTTGGTAGGCCGTCTCCACACCGCGCTCTGTCATGTGCGCGCATCGCAACAGACAGCTTTCAAAATCTCTCAAGTCGGACGCTCTTGCAACATAGGAAACATCTTCGAACGCCGCTGATTGTGGCGACTCAGTGCGCTGATACGTATTGATGCAGTCTTTTCTAAGCTCGATCCAGAACACAAGGGGACCTCAGGCGTCGTCGACCCCGATACCCCAAGCGAGGTAGGTATGTCCGAAACCAGAAGATCAGAAACCACATCGCGATATGATCGAGAAGCAGGAGATCCACATGGCCGCAAGGCTTTCTCGGTGTCCACAGTTCCTCGGTTACGTCGCGACGGCAAGCGATGACAAGGACAGACATGTAACGTTTGAGTCAATGACGAGAACAAGTGCGGCCAAGGCACCCCCAAAATCTGTATGAAACGGGTTTCGTGTGATTTGCCAATCCGTACTGAGCAACCGAGCCGTTCATAGAAAGCACATTCTCCGTCGGTAGACCGACCTCCGACCTCGTATCCGAGTCGAAAACCAGGCCTTGCAGCGCCGACCTCCCGGTGCCTCCTCGACATGGGTGCTCGTCAAGTGCTCGTGTGACAATTCCAAACAAAATCAATCGCTTTCTCTCTGCCTTCAAAAGTTGCGGTGTGGAGAACAGAACAGGCACGAGAGCGCCGGCGCGTACTGGCGTTTGTTCGGCAGATAGCTTCCCTGCTGACCAGGGGGAAATATGTTCGAACCCCATCTAATCCTCATTACACATTGAACTTGATTGAAGATATCGATTTGAATTATAGACCGTCTTCGGGACGCAACATGAAAGTAGCGAGGAACGAGCAATGGGGCATGGGAAAGTCGTACATCAGTGCGCCGTAAGGCCCCCTGCCACAATGAATACCGGGCACCAGTCGGACTGCGGAATTTCCAGTACGTTCAATCCGAGCTCTTTCATTGCTTATCTTCTTGCAGCTTTCCGTGCTTCATCTCCACCGTGATCAGTTGGCCCAACTCCTCAACAATAGGGCCAAGCGGTGCCGACTTCTTCGCGTTCAGATGTGCCTGAAACCATTTATCAGATAACGCCCCTGACCATCACACAACCCCACTCACCTCGACGCTCGGCCAACCCAGCGTGAACACGAAGATGTCGGGTCTCTCGTGCGTAGATCCGTACGAGCCTCCGACGGCAGGAGACGACGCGTCGTTGCTGTAGGCCACGATCTTGTCGAGGACGGCCGCGACGGCCGCTTTCGCGACGCCGGGCTTGGGCGTGAGCCATGCAAGTTCGGCGACAGGGGCGCGGAACGCAGGGCGGGGGTCGGCGGTGAAGGAGACGTGGATCATCGTCACCTGCGAGCCGGGTGCGAGGGAGGCGCTGAGTGCGCTCATGAATACGGCGTACGACTCCTTCGCGTCCATCATCCTCTGGTGCGCCTCGAGCGTCTCCCATCCTGATCAGCGCGGCGTCAGAATCTGATCCGGTATGAGCACGACTCTTACTGACCGAGGACGGCTATGAAGTTAGGTTCTTCGACCTGAATGCCGTTGAAGACACTAGAATCGAGTCGGAAGTTGGTCAGACTCGGGCAAAGAGGAATTGGCTCTCGACAGCTTACTCGACTAAGCCCTCGGTCTTTCGTAGGATTTCGAGAGTGGGCGATATGGTCTTCTCTGGCTCTTGCTTGTAAGCCTCGGATGCGGAAGCGTAAGCGATTTCGAATACTTTGGCCATGATGGACGAGATCTAGTAAGAGTTAGGGGTGTACTCCGCGAGTCTTAAGTACTATCAGACCTCAGCCGTAACCCATCCCAAATTCCGCGCTCGGTGTTGTGCGCGCCGGGCTTACCAGAAGGTACGAGATGTTCAGGACATGACGAATGCCAGCGCTCTCCGGCGGTCGCTATGTTTCCCGCGGATTGACCTTTGGGAGATGTGCTTAAGCATATGTGAGCCTCACTTCGAATCTGAGTGATCCGACTCGGAGAACCACCACAGCATGAAGCTATCTTGCCAGGAAAAGGCGCCCGTACAGCAAGGAACCCGGCTACGAAGATTCGCCAAGTTTTGACACTTTGTCATGCCGGTTCGGTGTCAGGGTGCGTGATTGCAAAGCTGGAGGAAGTCGCATAAGGTCGCATACTGTTCAGCGACAAGACCTACTACCCCGATTCATTCCGATTCATGCAATCATGCTCATGCTTCATCAGACATTGCTCACCCGTCCTATCTGTCCCTTATTCAGCCTCAGACCTCACGGTTCAAACGGCATCGTAGCAAAGCGAAACGCTTCCAAGTTCCCCTGTCAAGATACCCAGCCAGCAGGCTGCCAGCGTACGTGAGCTCCATCCTTTCTCTCGATAGCCGGCTTGAACTCCACAAAATTCGCTCTTGGACGCACTGAAGTCGCCAAGACAGTCGTGAAGATCACTTTTCTGGTGGTGCGATGCTCACCATGTATAGGACGATATGATACGTTCAATGAAGATATCTGGAGTTGGGCATAATGGTCGTAAGCACAAGAGACTCCCCCAGTAGGGATATCGTAGCCATCAAGAAACTTTGGGTATCTTGAGGAGCCAGAAAAGCTGGATGATGTTAACGTGTGAGCAGCGAGAAACTGAGCTGCGACTTGAACGCACCGCGTGAGGTGACGTCACGCGACGAACTTGAAATCCCGACTCGCTCTCAACCATCATTGTCGCCTTTCCCTACCGTACAGTGACTACGCTTCAGACTCCTTCTCCCACAACAACTCATCCGTGGAAGCTTTCTTTCTGAAGGCAAGGAAGATATACACAGCAAAGGTCAGCATTGCGTTGCTCTGCATTCACTACTGCCATACTGGCGCATATGTTGACAAACTCACAGGTAGAGCCTGTACCTCCTAATCTGGGTATAACAGGCGTTTCGACACCCCAGTGGTGCCCTTGTTACATACCGCTATTCAGAGTGTCCAATTCTCGTCACCGAGAAAGAGGACCCGATACCACGCGGTCATGTCGGCGTCGGTGGCACATCTGACCAACGACCTTATCCTTTCTTCCGTTCCGTCAGAGACACACTTAACAAGCTACTCGACCTCTGCGTCCAGCAATCGCTCCAAAGAATCACTGCGGAGCCTGTTTGTCTCTCTGTCACCACCTCTCACTCCAAACAGAATCAGCGATGCCATACAGGCCCTGCAGAGTTACGACTCTGGGCACGCTCAAGGGGCCGGTGTACGCGCTCTGGATGAAGAAGACGCAAATCTGAGGGATGCGATTATAGGACGTCTGATGGCAGGCCTGTACGCATCTGCTCTGGATACGTTCCTCAGCGAGGCAAGCGATGCGGAGACGGAGGCAGAGTGGTGGGCGGACGTGGAACGTTCCCGGTTGAGCGTAGGCTATCATCTCGTACAAAGTGCGTACCTCCTGATTCATTCTATTGTTGTTGTTGGGAACATCAACTGCTTCCCTACGCAGCGCTACCGTCCCGTCTTGTAAACCTCGCACAGAACGTCCTACGAGTCTTGAACTCTCAAAATCGATCGTTTACACCTTCTATCCTCACAATCTCGTCGCTGCGCAATATCTTGGATGAGAAGAACACTGGCCGTCCAAATGCACTTTCTGCATCTCTGTTTCCTCATCTCCATACCCACCCACATCTATTGCCGCTTTCCCAGCTCACAGTCAACCTCCGGCCATTCTCCCTATCCTCGCGTCCGTCCGAGAACCACGTATTTTCTGCTGTAAGCCGAATACAGGCGACAATTTCCGACGTCTTCCACCATCTCCTCGCGATCATCACTTTTCCGATTGAACTTACTCGTCAGGAATGCAACCTGAAGCGAAGAGAACTTGAACGCGTGCGAGATGCACGTGCCGAAGCTCTGGGTGAGCTTACAAGCCAGCGCGATGCCCTCGCCGACGCACTACATCACCAGTCTGAAGTGTCCGTGGACGAACGCGGGTCCTTCCTCCAGACGCTGAACCAGATCATCGCAGGGCAGACTGATGAAGACTTGACACAGATTGGTCCAGAACCCTCGATTCTTGAGGCTTTAACGATGACATCTGCGCACGTCCTCCCCCTACACATATCCCAGCATAAGGATCACTTGCGTTCGCAGTCCTTGACTCGGCCGTCGCGCCTGACCCTGCTGTGGCCCAGACTAGTGTTGTTGCCCCCGCTCACGTTACTGTTGGTCCGAGAGGCAATCGCGTCACAGGACTCTTTGATCGCCATGGCTCAGGACGCATTGGCGACTGTCAAGGGCTTTTGGCGCGGGTGGCTGGTCGAGCCGATCGCCGACATCGTGAAGACGGTGCGAACAGGAGGAGACCAAGGTATGATCGTGCAAAAAGAGAGCATCGACGCGGACCTGCAGGTATGTCACTGATCCAATGTGCGTAGTTCGTATATGACAATCTACCACAGTCACTGGAGCGCATGGCACTATCCTTGGCGAAAGATAAACTTGGATATGGCGAGGCCCAACTGCAAGAACTGACGCTCAAGCTTCGGACCGGCGACCTGACCCCGATACTGCAAATATATGAACAGGATATAAGGAGTCCGTTCAAGTCGGCGGTCGGCGGAACGCTCTTGCGTTCCGTGTTCGTACAAGTCCAGAAAGCGAAGGTCCGTCCGCCCTCTGTATCTTGATCCGTCTTGGTTTACGCGGTAATCAGGTGGACATCGACCAAGCATTGGCAGGCATCGACAAGCTGCTCAAGTCGCAGGAGCTGACGTTCGCCTTTGTCGGCGTCGCGCCTGCACTTGCGATTGTCTATGTGTCTGCTGGCTCGCTGCGCGCGCTCTGGTCGGGCGGGCGCGGTAAGGGCCGCTACGGCGGGCGCAAGCGGCAGACAGCCGCGTGGCTCGCGATGCGGCGCATCGAGCGGCTCCTCGTGTCCCAGCCGCACAGTGCCGCGTCCGCAACCCGCGCGGGTATATCGCCACTGACGTCGGGGCTGCTGCTTCTGAGCGTGTCGTCGCTGCGGAAGTACGCGGAGACGAGTCTGCCCGCGCGGTCGCGGCTGAGGGAGGGCTTTTTGGAAGACGTCGGCGATCTAGAGGATCCAGGGCTGGGTAGGGATGAGAAAATCAGGGTTGTGCAGAGGATGTGGAGATCTTGGGGTAGCGCGCTTGGGTGGGATAAAGGCGGCGGATCCATAGATCGTGCTCATTGAGTCGAGCTCGTACACAAATCATATCAGTAGTAGCCAGCCATTGGTGAACATAAATACATCACTAAACAATGAAAGTCGAAGGGACCGATACACTGAATGGTAATCTCTGTCTGTAATTGATAATAATTGCACTGGTCAAATCAGTCTACTCGTCACTACCTCCATCGTCCAAAAGGTCGACGACTTCCTCTAGTCTTGCCGCGCACTCTATACTTTCGCGACACCCACGAAGGCACAGAATCTCCAGCGGAATGTGGGTGATGGACCGAGCTTCCAGCCACCGTGGCAGAGCATCGTTCAGGTCGAACGTCTGCCCACTGCGAGAATCCAGTCTCTGCACGTCAAAACCCGTATTTGTCAACTCGAGGCAGGACAGCGCAGGCATGAAGGACGCCGGCTCCGTCCCCAATGCAGCGCACAATTCTACGCCTAGTAAGCCTCCGGTGACCACATGCCACAGCCTAGGAGCGCGTCTTGATATACTTTGCCACAGGGCTGCGCATACGTCTGCCAACTGTGGCCCGCCGAACGAGATAGTGAGCTCTTGTAGGGACTCGAGGATGAAGGTGTCGCATGCCATTCGAGCCAGGGGAGTGGCAGCGTTCTGAGGGCCTATGAATGACCAACAGAAGATTTTGAAATCGATGTCGGGCAGGTGCTGAAAAGAGTGATGGTCTCGCGACACTTTCAATGCAACGGCATTGTAGCCATTCGACTCGAGCAACATGATCGGCCGTGGGGTGGGGTCATCCTGCTCTCTGCGAAGGCACATGGCAGCCGCAGCGATCGGGAGGAAAGACATGAAGTCCGCCTGCGTATCGCCAACTGCGTACCCCATTACGATGGTGACTCGCGCGGAATCGGGGAACTGTAGACGCTGGACCAAGCCATCACACTCGGCTGCGCCGCCTTGTAGATTGAGGCTATGCAAGTACGGAAGTGTGACGGTGATATGCAGAGGGATGGGTTTGTTGAGGGGGAGGACGTGGGCGAGGGTTAGTCTCTCTAAGTTTTTCATTCTGCCAAGAGCGTCGAGAACCTCCTCCAAGGATGGCGGCGTATCCGTTGGAACTTCGTCCTGGCTTCGGAGGTCCAGAGAAACCAAGTTAGTGAGGATAGGTGATGTCCACGGATTCGCGTCGTAGTGTAGGGCGAGATGGCGAAGAAGTGGTGCATCCCCACCCAGGAAATTGGGGGGCAATGGGTCACTAGTCGACGCCTGCATGTACTCCGCTCCAGAAGGAAATGTGATTTCCAGACGATTCAGAAGAGGCGCAGGAAAGTTTAGCGCATTCACGATCTCCCTAGTCGTAGTGTCGGCGCCATTCAAAGAAAGGCGAGAGGTGTGAGGGATGTGCAGGATAACGAGGTCCCGCGCGCGTGGAGTGAGCTTGCAGAATGAGTAACTGACGACGGAATTGACGGATATAGGCGCCGACTTCGACCGGGCAAACATATGAGCTGTCCATTCCTCTCCCAGTGAAAATGATATGTATCGCCAGAGGTAGGAATAACTGAGCGCAATGTGCCTCCACAGCTTGCAGACGTGCGTGACGCGGATCCAGCCAAGATTCGGACTGGTGGTATCACGAGGTTCTGACGGGAACGGTATGCGAGTAACAACAGTATCATGACCGGTTGGATCAAGATGGATGAGGGCCTCGAATATGGCCGTCATTATCTCGTAGGGAAGGTGGCTAGTGGTGAGCGGAGGCAGAAGACTGCCTGGAGGAGTGCGGATTATGGGTGAAGCTGTCGTCGACTCGCTGATGGCACCCTTTGAGTCTGTGCTCGGCATTTCTGAGTGCGGCGCCGTATACAGCCAACGTATTCTGTGATTATCAAGAGTCTCGAGGGCAATCCAGCGGTCAAGACTGGATAGGAAACCTACCGGCCGCCGGATTCCAGTGGAAGATAGTTGACGTGTTCAGCTAGCTGTGCACGGGCGCTTAATAACAGCACACGCTGATATCCTCAGCCACCGGCGCCAGGCTAGCGCAGTCTGCTAAGTTGCTTTGGCAGCAACCTAGGTGAGGTTCCACGGTACATGATCTCGAACCTCGGCAGGGGTTGTGACCCGCGAAGGGTATTTCCCATCCATGTTTCTAGCGTCTACAAGCGTGGATATCGCCAAATACATACACATTGGTATTTCCAAGCTCTGTCGTAGCATAATTATACAATCCAACACTACAAGGTTCGATGCGTTAGACAAGAGAGCATGCAATGGACGAAATGATGTCGATATGATCCTGGAAAATGAGAAGAATACATGCGAGAAGCATGCAATGTAGGCGGTCAGGCCCTCGCACCCCGCCACGCACTTTGCATGGCAATGCGTCGAGCCTGAGCAGGAGGTCAGTTTACTATAACTAGACGTCAATCTCCAGTCTTACCTGGTCAAGCGAAATGGAATCCTCCTTCAAGAACACCTTCTGCCTGCCGTCGTCGTCATCGTCGTCATCGTCGTCGTCCATCGTGCCGCGACCAGGCGTAGACCGGATGCTCCCAAATGCCGCTTTATTTCCCGCGAGGGAGAAGGGTGTTGAGGCCACGGCAGTGCCGAACACGCTAGATGCTTTCGGCGCACCGAACGCGGCGAAGTCGGTGACGACTTTGCGTGGTGGCGATGATGGTGTACCACTGCCAAACGTACTCGTCTTGGGGCTCTTTGGTTCGTAGTGTGACGACATTCCCGAAGAGTGCGAGTAGGAGCTTCGCTGGGAATTCATACGGACCTGCAGGTATTTGTCCGTGAAGCGAGTCCCCGAAACCTGCATGAATCTGAGTGCTGCACCACGCGGATTGATCACAAGAGAACTACCTTCCGCAGATGTGGTCTCGCCTCCGCCAGGTTGCCGGCACGCATGAAGACCTCCACATTTTGCGCAGCTTCCGGGGAGTTCTTGTATATACTCTCGATGACGACCTTCTTCGTGCTTTCGTTCCGAAGCAGCAACTTCTCATGCAGCTCCCGTGCAACGTCGTCTACGCTTTCGTTGTTGCCCAGAATCCGTTCGGCCACAGCTTGGCCGACCTCGCGCACCAAGCGCTCCATGTCGAGATTTTCGAGGACGAGACCGACAATCGCATGTGCGAGAAGATCGGCAGTTGTCAGCGGGAGCATAATTCCAGAAGTGATGTTCACGAGGGCCTGGAAGAAGTCTGTCGCATACTAGTCTGAAGTTAGTACGCAGTGACGAGCGGAAAAAAAGACGAGAGACTTACTGAGTAACTGCTCAGCGCAGGTTCGCATGCAACGAAGAACTGGTATTACAGGTCAGAAGAACTGCTGGGAATCGATTGAGAAAGCTCACTAATGTGATTCCTCGCGAAGCCATTTGCCGTGCTACTTGCAATGGATCATGGCCATCAGGCGAACCATCGTCGAATCCTGGAGTGAGAGAGAAATTTAGACACAGACACCGAGCCATCTCCACACAAACTCACCATCCCCATACTCCCCAATGCCGTGAGGTGGTGCATCAGCGATGAGGACGATCATCTTGCTCGCCTGGTCTCTCCAATCCATCTTCAACGCCTCGACCAGCCCTGCCGTAACCGCCTCGGGCCCATCCCCACCGCCCGATGCATAGAGACTAGAGAGGTCTCTATGCACCTTGCTGATGTCCGACGAGAAGCCGAAGTTCTTAGTGACATAGGTATGGTCCTGGGGTGGATGATCGCGATAGGCGACGAGCCCGACGCGCAGATCTTCCCTTGCTTGGAGCTTCCCCGACTCGAATATGTTCTCGCAGATGAGTTCGATGTTCTTTGTTGCGGAGGATATGTAGCTCCCTTGACTTCCTGTGCAATCTTGCACAAAGACGAGATCTCTGCGGTGTCACAGAGCTTGAGAGAGGCCCCTAACAGCGTGAAGAATTGCGACACTCACAACATCTTTCGGCTTGCGTCCGTCCCTGTGGCGACCTGTGCTTTGTATTCCTCCTCGAAAACAGCCAATGCAGAAGTAGGGGCAGCCCCAGTATCGAAATCCATGTCCTCGTCCATGATGGGAAGCGCGATGGATCTAGTAGGAGAGCGTCAGGTCCAAGTCGGATGTACGGACTTCAATGAAGCGTGCGTGAACGCTCTATAGTGTCGATGGAGCTAGAGGGCTTGACTGGACAGGCTATCAGATGGCAGAGTTTGCTAGAACTCAGACAATGGGACGCTGTAAGTTTATAGAAATGGGGAGAATTGCACAACGAGGCGGGCGGCTACACGCGGCGCGCGCGAGTCTCGCTCAAATGCTCACGCAATCATCTAATCGGATCTCGAACAGAGCCCCCCACAAACCTCATCTCATCCTGGTCTCATCCCTCTCTTCCTTGCAAGCTTTGCCAGGTTCTCATGACCCTAAGGCGCCATCGGTAGGATATCACAAACTACAAACTCTGGTCACAAGTCTCGCCGACCGAGAAGCCATCCAACCCACTGCCCTCCAAATCCGCCCACGGGTCCTCCAGGTCGTAAAAGTGTCCGGTATGCTACCACCAGACCAGCGGATAAACCCCCCACGAACGCAGAAAACACGAAGTATGTGCGCAGCCGACCAGCAGAAGACAGATCTCCTCCGCCACCGGGTAATGACGAATTTCTAGGCATGCTTGGTCAGGAGACTGCAACTCGAACTGAGCGCGAGTGTTTGACATACGGGTGAATGGCGATACTACAAATCGCATTGAAGACGTCTGCAATTTGTCCTGTTTTGACGCTCACGGCTACGGGGACCTGCAAGCTCAGTCTACGGCAATAGACATCAGGCTGGACTTCGTGTCGCTGGGCGGATCTTATGTCAAGGAAAGGAAAAATTCTCGGCGTTAAAGACAGACGCACCTGTTGCGCGAGGTCAAGATCAGACTTCGTTGCGACGAAAAGGGTAGGTATATGGTCCAAGTTGTATTGTTGCTGCACACGTGTCAGCTCACTTGACCTCGGAAAGTCGGCGGATCGTGCTCACTCGCAGATTACTGATGTACGAAAACGAGTTTGTGTCACTGGAATCGTGAACATAGACAATGACATCAGCAAGATCCGTCTTCTTAGGGTTTCGAAGCGTCTCTGCTTCATATTTAGAACCAAATTCTTGCAGCTGCCAGAAATCAAATTGTTGGCAGTCCATCTGCGTGGGCAAACGATGACACGCACCACCAAGTATTTTTCTGACCCATCAATGTCCACAGAGTTCACCACACTAAGCACCTTCTTCGTCGGCTCATAGAGCTCTGAGAATGGCTTTCCGGCGAAGGATCGCAACAGGGAGGTCTTGCCCGAGCCTGCGGCGCCGCAGACATAACACAAGAAGACGTTTCTTGCGGATTTGCCTTTACGTCGATCTTGCTTGCGAGGGCGCGTGATAAGAAGGGCGTTCGTGCGAGGTTCGTCGGGGTATCCAAGATAGGCGAGGTAGGCAAGGGTCGTTTTATGGTCAAGCAGTGTCGTCATGCTGTGGACCTGTCAGCGGCATTAGAGAGATGAAGCTACGTACACACCTCCACTGCGCTAGCCACCCTTGCAGTGTCACTGCACCGCTATCATCTGCGGTGGTTGTATCAGGAAACTTTTGACTAGCCCAAGGGTTCCCTGGGGAGGTGCTGAACAGCTCGTCCAATTCCGAAGTTTTCAGAGCGCCGTCTTGATCCTGAGAAATGTGAGTTGACGTGTTGTGACTTGTGCGAGAAGATTACCTTGTCAAATGTTTCAAAGATGTCCGTGAAGAAGTGGTAGCCCTGAGGACTCAGCTCCACTGAGCAATCTGGAGGAACATCAAATCTGAAAATTGCATTTGAGCTGCCCACATGCACTGCGAGGAACGTATGACCAACTTGGGAACAAGAAAAGACTCCGTTAGACGCAGGTCCTCGGCGTATCCGAACTTCCGCAGGACCGTCCAAGTGGTCTCGAGACGCCCGCGTTGAATGAAAATGGTGTGCAAGTAGAGGAACCCTGCTTCAGTCAACCCGTCATCGCGGACGCCATTTGCAGCGAATTCTCGGACCATGTCCTTGATTCCCTCCAATTCCTGCGCCTGCAATGGGGCGTCGAAGCATTGCCGCTAAGATCTACGTGTCAATAGCTCGGTCGATCAAATACGGATGAAGACGGACCTGGAATTCGTTCAGTTCAGCTGCGTCCAATATCCCATCCTTATTCATATCGCATAGTTTGAATATCCGCTTGAGCGCATCTATGCATGCTGGCTTCAAGACCTGATTTACAGGTCAATATGATGCAGAAGGATGGGATCGCAAGGGACGAACTTGTTCTCGCGAGTCGTAGAGAGGAGCTGTCGGGTGGAGAACAGCTTTCTGGGCGAAGTAGAATACCTCTGAGACGTTCAGAGGTAGTTTGGCGGAGCATTCCACGCACGTCTCGACTTCCTAGACCCCGTTTCAACGAGGGACAACAGGCGTGAACAAGAGACGCACCTTAAACTCGTCCATGATGGGTATTATCTCCGCCTCTAATGCTTCATTCGTGACCTCTCCACCACGCAAATCGATCTTATTCCCGACAAGGATAACTGGGACCTGAGGCATCGTCAGTTTGCACGCGACACTACTGCTTCTATGCCCATCCGTAGACCTCGGCATCGTTGGGAACACGTACATTCACCCCGAGCTGACGGAAGTAGGGTAGCCAATACGTTGGTATTCGGTCAAATGAATTCGGATTGTCGATGGCATAGACGACACAAATGACATGAGCCTTCCGAATTTCCAACTCCAGATGTTGCTTGTCCTGCGGACCCGCTTCCCGTGGCCCGGATGATAAGCCCAGATCACACGAAACTCCACGCAGAACGCACCTCCGGAATCCACAATATACGTTGTAACATTCTCCGGGGTGACTTCCGGGGGTATTGTGACTTCCGGAACGACATGCTGAACCTGAAACCAGTATACTTCAGCTCTAGAATCGCAGTAAGGCAAGATAAGGCGCAGCTTTCCTGGGCGACGAAGGACTCCTTAATGAGGGAGGTGACGATGGTGCTTTTGCCTACGCCGTCTGTAGCGTGACGAATTGCTGTTGAGAAGCGCGAGATATACACAGACCGGGTGTCACTCACCGTCGCCAACGAGCAGTATTCGAACATCCCTTCGCATAGCCAGCAGAACGTATGCGGTCGAGAGGGAGATATTGGGGCGATGCCTGTCAAGAGAAACGTAGTCGCGGAGAAAGAGTAGTAAGTACACTGCAGTACAGAACACCCTGCCGACGCGCCGCGTGGCTACACGCGCGACTGGCGGCCAACTGGCGGCGCTTCAACGCTGCTAAGTTCTAACTCTCCTCTTTCCCCGAGCACACCGCTTCTGGCAGCCTTGTCAACCTTTTTCTCGTGCAGTGCGGTGCACCCGACACCGAATGCCGCATAGCCCCATTCTATTGTGTCGGTCTATAAAACGGACCCGGGGCAGGTTGACCCAGGTTGACGGTCTCCCCACATGTCCCTTCAAATCCTGCCGTCGGACATCCTCATCCTCATCATCAATGGTCTGGAGGTCAACGATCTAGTTGCGTTATCGGAGACCTGCAGAGTCTTGCACGCGTTGGTATGCTCTGCTCTGCCTCGTCCACCGCTTTGATTGACGAATTGCAGGTGCAAGACTACGGCTGGACCAATTCTCTGCGCCTCCATCCCCGGGACTCACAGAGCCTGTCTGTCGCATTCTCCTCTTGGAGCCCACTTGCGCAGATCAAGTATCACACGCTGACGGATCGTGCTTGGGCGCGGACCAAGTTCGCTGCTCGTCCACTATCGCGTCCGTGGCAGGGAAAACTGCAGCCCATTCTCGCAGTCAACACTTCCAGACTTGTGGTCGCAGCTGGCCATATACTCTACTCTTATCACTTTGATTCATTCGCTTGCGAAGGTTTGGCCCCTGCCATCCGGTTCGAGTGCTCTTACAACCTGAGCACCGACGACGGTACGTCGAGACGCGACGTCACCAGCCTCGCCTTCTCCCCAGATGATGGCTCGGATCGCACCCTGTTCGTTGGGTTTGAACACGGTGCGCTGGAGCGCCTTTATCTACCGCCGTGCAAGATCGGGCAAAGAGAGGTGCCTGTGGAGGCCGCCTACCGGACATCATACTTTTACCACCACGGCGAGTTGATCGAAGGACTCAATGTTTCAGGTACTTCCATGCTATCGATGTCCTCCAGCGGCACGGCGGCTATCCTCGATCTCTCTTCCCCCAATCCCACACCCCATATGATCGACCTCGACAGCCGAGGCTGGTCTGCTCATCTCTCTCCGAGCTACGCCGCACTGGGCACCTCATCCCATACCCCGCTCGCCATCCACCCCGTCACGAATGCACAGCTCTCTGCAACGCCGTCTGCGATTCTCCGGCCGTCATCCAAGGACATCGAAGACGCGTCGTCTTCTGCCGTGTACGGCATTGCCGGCGCACCCGCGTCCTTCCCATGGGGCGCCTCGGACAAGATCGTCGTGTCGGGGTGGTACGACGGCTTCGTGCACGTCCACGACCTGCGCTCCTCGAGCCGCGCCACGCGCGCGGACCCCGCCGGCCCCGCGCCGCTCACCGCCGTCCTCTCGCTCGCAGACCCGTGGTCGTTCGAGCCCATCTACACGGTGTCGTGCGGCGGCGGCGCGGCAAGCCACATCGCGGCGGGCTCCGCGCGGCACAGCGTCGTCGCGTTTTGGGACGTGCGCAGCCCGAAGACCGGGTGGAGCGTGCACGCGCCCGGGAACGACTCGTCGCCGGTGTACTCCGTGGTCCTCGAGAGCTCGCGCCTGTTTGGCGCGACGCAGAGCCGGCCGTTCGTGTACGACTTCGGGACGGGCGTCACGCCGGAGACATACCCGCCGCTGCCCCGTGGCCATGGAGATGACGGCCTAAAGTATAAGAAGGGATGGAACGACGTCGGGTTTTATGTGACCAAGTACAGCCATCGGACTGCGCACGTCTATTAGATCCATTCTCTGCGGGTGCACGTGGCAGGCCGCTAAAGATATCCCAGAGCCCCAGCTGCCGACTATCTTTAAGTCCTTAGACATCCGGACATCCATTCTTATAGACCGCACTTACTCAAACGTTGAGTGTTATCACAGTCTTTCTTCTGTTGTGTATGTACTTTTGCTTTTGATTTACACCCGAGACTAGTTCTCGACAGACAAGAGGCTGCAACGAAGTCGCGCGGAGTGCGTGGCACCATGTATTAGCCATTTCTGCATTCGAAACTGGATGAATCGGATATAACGGGTTGTTGCCGAATCTCTGCACGTCGGGAAGCATGACTCTCTGGCGCTCACTGAAGAAAGACGAACTGTAGAAAGGAGGTCTGCGGGATGTCACGTCAGAACTTGGTCGAACACCTCGAAACAATGCGAACATCATCTATAATATTAATGCTACAAAGAAGTACGTGTGTGTAGGGATCGTACAATACGTGAGTGGGTCGTCAGTCTCGTCGCGCGGCATTAAGCGAACTGTAAGTATGCAAAAGATATGTGAGTTAGTGTGTGAGACCGAGTGCAGGGAACAACAACTGGCGAGCAGGGCTGATAGGCGGGGGTATGACCATGCCTCCCGCGAGACCTCGCCGATGCCACGAGTCCACTGCAATCAAGCATCAGCACGTCAATCTAGATAATACATGTAGCAAAGACACTCACCCATAGGTTGCGCAAGCACAATGATGTCGAAGTACACCCACAGCCTGCCCAAAAAGCCGCCGACACGACGGCCGGTCATGCGGCGCCACACGCGCTCGCCGATGACCGCACCGCCCTGGACGAGGAAGAACAGCGGGACGCGCGAGTCCCAGTCGCGGCCCATCGCGTAGATCGTACACTCGTGGTAGAGACCGGACGCGAGGAACGTGCCGAGCACGAGGCCGACGTTGCCCGCGAGCATGCGCCCGGGGATGCCGCCGTACACGAGGAACGTCTGCCGCAGCAGCTGGTGCCAGCGCTTCGCCCAAAAGTCGTGCAGCGACTCGGCGGCCCACGGGTTGTCCATCACGGGCGGCCACGACGTCGGCGAGTGTCCGAGAAACGCGACGGAGATGAGCGTCAGCAGGTCGTACACCATGCCGAAGCCCGCGAGCATCGCGCAGCCCGTCAGGAAGTGGATGAAGGTGGAGACGGCGTAGCGCTCGTACCACGGGAGTGTGGCGTAGAAGATGCTGCCGCCGAGCGGGTCCCCGACGCCGGGGAAGAGTTTGATGGTTGCCTCGAAGAGGTCGAGGAGGAGGTAGTTGTACACGAATGACAGGAGGGTCGCGCGGAGGAAGGGTTCGCGGGCTTGTGGGCGGGTCGGGGGCGGAGTGTACACACCCCGACCGAAGTCCCAGCCGAGCCCGCGCATCGCGAACATGAGTTCGAAGGAGTCGAGCAGCCAATGTGGGAGGAAAGAGCTGCCCGGGCGGTGGAGGGAGGCAGAGTTGCCCGGGGCATCGGAACCTTGCTTCGCGGCGATCGCTGGCTCCTCCATGGCCCCGAGCTTCCGCTCACCCTGTTTGAGACGTCCTTCTCGCGCGAAGGCAAGGTCGATCCCCTTCCCGATCATTACAAAAGAGAGTAAAGCTAGAGACGAATGAGCTCGTTTGACCTCGTCATAGAAACGATTTTGCACGCACCTATGCCCCAATTATACACATTATACCGAGGATCCAACCATACATAACCAAATGCTGAACGGAGAGCTGTTGTGATGAGCGTGGGGAGTAGCAGGAGTCGGCTGAGGTAGGTGCCCGGTCGCCGCACGAGATAGGACATAAATGTGAATGGGATAAAATGCATTAGAGTGTACGGCGCTGTCGTCCACGTTACAGGCACACGGTCCTGCAGCGCAGGAATCAACGTGCGAAAGGCTCTAAACGAAGCATAGTAGAACCTGCAGATCCTCAGGTCAGCCCTTCCATCTTCCAGGTATACGCACACGCCGTGTACTCACTCATGGTAGAGCGTCGCGCCCATGATCGCGATAGTCGAGGAGGACAGTACAGAGAACGGCGAGAAGTCAACGGATACGGTCCACCAACTGTGAATTGAGGATTATATGGTCGTCGAGGTCGAGGAGTAAGTCGGAGGCTACGGCAGGGGCCGCGGCAGATCGGGTGGGTGACGGTTGGTCAGCGGGAGCACAGCGTCAGATGAGCGCCCTAATTGGGTGCATCTCAAGATGTAGCGTCTCTTACAGTCGGTGGCACGATGCAGGTGGATGCACAACGACTGACCGATGCTGCAAGGTTGGCGGGACTTGGACGAGTAAGCAGAAACACATAAGGGGTCTAACGGTACCGACGGGAGCAAGACGGAAGCGCGTAACGGAACCTGATCGTGAGACAGACCGACAGTTACTCTCAAGCTCCGAGCTCCGTAAGCCCATGCGTCATGCCGACGTTCCGTCAGCTGAAACACCCCTACGTGTACGACTGTTGCTGCTGGGTAAGAATACACAAGATCTCTCTAGACCTGACTCTCCGGGTCGCTGTGATATTTGCTACAATTTACAATCGTCTTCAGGGACTCGCTTGCTGACTGCGCGTCGGGCGTGTGTCATGACATGATGGCGGGAACGCCGCGTCGGGCTCGCGATCGCGTTGCCCACCGAACGCCGTACCAACCGCCGACAACAACGACGAACGATCCAACGATCGCGGCCCCGATATACCCCGAATTGTCGTTCGCCTAAAACAGAACACAGTAAGTCAACAACCGCACAAACCAATCGGTGGTGCAAAGCGTACGTCATCCCAGAACCGCCACCACCGACCCGCGAGCCCGCCCCCATCTTCCGCGTCCGCTGCGTCTCGGCAGCGCGAGCAGTTGTCGCCGATAAGTCCCATGATCGTGATGAAGGAGATGCTGGGCCACGTGCTCAGCAACGGACAGGGGGAGGAGGAACATCGGGGACAGACACACCTGAAGGCGACCAAGATGCTCATGAAGGTGAGGAGGATGCTCAGGCGTGACATCATGTTCTTCTTCACGCGCAGCTCCCGCTTCGCGCTCTCCTCCACCTCCCTCACCTTCACGTCCACCTCCCCAACTCGGATGTCCGGCGCGAACGCGCTCTTCCGGGAGTCCTGCCGACTTAGCTCGGGAAGAGGCGTCTCCTCGAGATCAACAAGTGCCGGCTGCTCCTCATCCACGGGTAACGGTCCCACGGCTGGAAGGGCTGCTATGTCCGCCGCGGCGGCCTGTGCCGCGACGCTCAGCGGGGCTTGAGCGTCGTCCTCAAGAACACGCTCGAAGACGCGGAAGGAGCGGTCGGGGAAGCCGGAGTACGAATACAGCATGATGATCGAGTCGACAGAGTCGAGAAGCGTCATCCCCGCCGTGAATAGGAGCTGCGAGTGATATATGAGCGGTGCGAGCGCGGGAGGCGGCGGGCGGGCGGAACGCGCACCGGGAGGATGACGATGTCTGCGGGCGGAATGCCGTGCCCGTCGGCGCCCTTCTTCGCGAGGGCGGACGCAGCGAGGAGCGCGATAGATGAGGCCGTGTCGAAGCCTAGCACACGACAATGAGAAATGGTGTGTCATGACAGTGCTGCAGGCGCTCACCAAACCCGAAGAGGACGCCAACGGGGTACATCTACAAATTCATGTTAGTCTCACGGCTGCTGTGCTCGAGGCGAAAGCGAACACACCTTCCACGGGCTATCGACGAACCGCACCACGGGGCCTAAGATTTTCATCATGATGGTGTTATTGTACTGACCCTCGTCCTCGACGATCTCATAGTCATCGTTTGGTTCTTCTCCTCGTGCCAGCTGCTCCTCCCTGATCTTCCGGTTCTGCAGGCCCGCTGTCGAACTAGCACCGCACAATTCCGTAGGAAGAACTCACCCTGCGTCGCTTCTTGAGGATTCGATGCAAGATGATGGAGTTTGCGAGGCCGACGATGAACAAGAACGTCGCGCTGATAGCGGACCCGACTATACCGCCTACGTCGCCCACGCCGCCGATCTTGTCAGCGACGTCCGTGCTAATCGCGATCGCGACGTTCTGCCGTGCAGAAACAAATCAGGTAGGGTGCGCGATAGTTTGTTGAGACACGCACCACCGCGATGACGATCGTGCTGTGGCCGAGCGAGAAGAAGAGCCCGCAGGTAACGGGGAGCTGGCCGAGGCTGATGAGACCTCTCGTGGCGTTGTCGATCGCACTGATAGAGATGCGTCAGTCGCACTGTAATGAGTGGGGATGCGGGGGCGTTGCTATGCGGATCGAGGGTGAGCTCGGCGGCGCGGACGGTGCAAGATCGGGACGACTAACAGTATGGAATTGCTACCTGATATGGTCGGCGTCGAGAGCTAGAAGCGCACCGTCATCTCGACATCCTGGGACAGAGACAGGAGAGAAGCGTACCATGCCGGAGTCCAATCGTCTATCCCCACAACCTCCTAATTAGCGGACGCGCGCTTGAATTGCGATCAGTGACGCACCCATGCAAGCAGCGCAAGGCTCAGAATCGGCTGTGTATCGCGGCTCCTGCCAAACAGGATCCCAGCGACGATCCAGAGGGTCGCGTTTGCGATGAGCTCACATGCAACGAGGATCAGTGAGCGCCCGAACAGCGTCAAGCGGTGGCCGCGATAGGGGTGCAGGGGGATCATCTGCATCTGCATCTTCAGGCTTTATGCAGCTACCATTCACCGAGTCGACGCTCGACGCTGTCGTGGTGGTGGTGGAGGTCGGGTCCAAGACGCATCCGAGCTGATTTTGGCTACTATGTAATGTAAGTTAGCAGGCGATTGCGTGCGAGCGCTTCATCGACGCGCGAGCTACAACCCTGCAGCACCCGACTCTGGCGTCTCTAGACGCTTCGTGAAGCACAGTGAGAAAGTCGTGTCCTTCAGACTTTACAGGATATATCCCCATCCTGAGGGTTTGAGGATATACTGATGAACCGATGGCGGATGCAGCTTGACTCATCCCCGAACCTTCCCGTTCTCTCAGTGTTTCTAAGTCACACGACGAACTGGCGATCTTCTACAAGCGCGCAAGTCTTCCTATTTGTTCCACCGTCTCACCGAGCTATATCAAGTCGAATGGCGAAGGGGGGCGACACGATCGAGCAAATCAAGGGTCGGCGGTCATTTGCCATTTACGGCAGACCTTGATTACCGCATATGGGCCGTAAATTAGCTATAGCAAGGGAGATTGGGCGGCGGCGGCACGATGGCTTACGGCCCTCGCATCCAAGCGTCGAGGAGTCGTAGGCTTAGGTCCGCGGACGCAACCGAACATGGGGATCATCTATGAAGAAAGGTATTGCTGAGAAGGTGGTGTGTGTCTATCTGACAGAAGGAATGGAAAGGGAGATGCCTCGCGCTATGAGTGGATGTTCGTGCTCACCCCATGCTGAGCTGCCGAGCGACAGTTCCAAGACGTTACGCAAACGCACCACTTCAGCGTGTGCTGGAAGCCCTAGTTCAGTTAACTTCTGTCAGGGCAATTAAGGTAGAGCCTCGGCAGGAGACGCCGAGCCGACATCTGCAGAGCTGTCATGCTGTAAAGACAGAGCGGACAGTGAGGCGACATGGAATGCGGATGGCGCACTTACTGTGGCTAGGACCCACAAAACGTCAATCGTAAAATCGATATAGAGGCAGAGCTACACCATATGAGCCATTGCGTGTGCTATCGGGGATTGTGCCAGTGCAATCGAGAGGGTATCTTCATTTCGGACTATACTTCCGGGATGTCTTTTCGTAAGTGGGTACGTATGATGATCAGTGACAGACTATGGGAGCGTAGAGGCACGGACGAAAGGGGTAGAGGTTCGTGTCCTGGAAGGAACCATTCGGGGAAGTATCGACTTCCGGGGACGAGAAACTGCGGGTGGCTGATTGGAAAGATGAAGCCATTGGATATTGGCGGAAGGATTTGCTCGGACAAATGTTCGGAAGACGTGGAAATAACAAAAAAGCAGGTGAGTGCAGGGTTTCGGAAAAGGGTAGAACGAGGCAATTGGCGCCGAGGTGCCACGAAAATGGAATAGGAAGAGAGGCTTCCCAAGCCGAGGCCAATATTCTGAAAGGCAATCGTACTCGCTGGCGTCTTCCAAGCGTATGAATAAGGAGGATAAAAGGCGGGAGAGATGCTCTTCGGCGTGCTGAAGATCCACCGAGCTCAGCATCGACTTGAACCAAACTTCGGCTTGAACTTGTGTTTGTAGTTGTTTGGCGCGAGTCGCGGTTCGAGTTCGCGTTTGCTCCCGCACGCCCTCTTCCCTCTCGACGACGTCCTCCTTTGACTCCCCTTCCGCATATTTTCGACTTTCTCTCGGGCTCTTCTTTGCCGCGCGCGTCGCTGGCCTGTACTTTCCTTCGCTTTTGTCGCCGCACCCGCCCTCCAACTTTCCGCGCGTCGCGACTTGACTTTTCGTGCAAGGCCTGTAACTCTCTACTCAGAACATCTCAGTGCTCTCATCTACTCACTTTCGCGGCGGTCGGAACCCGTATATTCCCCTTTCGCTTCTCGTCGGACTGCTCCCTTCAACCTATCGAAAATTTCGCCTCCCAGGATCGGTCTAGTATATACCCTCGTTATCGTTGTATATTCCCTTCCGCTTCTGTGTTTATCTTTTCGTTGGTGGATCAGGTACGTGCATTTTTTACTCGATCTCACCAACGAAGTGTATCGCTCTGGCTTTCGGAGCAGACGACTCACTGTTCTAACCGCTGTCCGTAAACAGTACATTCCATTCGCATTCCGGCAATCATTTCTCTCCCCGTGAACCATCTCGCCATCCCTGCTCTATCTTTCCATGCCATTTAGGAATGACGACAATATCGCAACTCAGAATCGACACTTCCGTCGTTCGCATCACGGGTGCCCAGTCCGCTAAGTCCCCCCTCGGCGAAGGATTGACGCCGCATTCCGCACTGTCTTCAACTAATAAACGCATGCGGAATGTCTCACCTGCTTCGACGTCCTCCACACTCTCGTTGACATCCCCAGCGCCCTCCTCGTCGGGCAACGCATCTACATCATCACTACTCCTCCCTCAGACGTCTACGTCAGACTCCGCGACTACCGCGTCCAGCGCTTCTTCTTCGAAGCTGAGTCCACCCCCGATTGAGAAGATCCAGTCCGAATATGTCCTTGCCATGCACGATTTCTTGGGCGAGCAAAAGAATGCGACGTGTCTGACATTCCGCGCCGGCCAAGTTATCCATGTGCTCAACCGCGACTCAAGTGGGTGGTGGGATGGCGAACTCGATGGGAATAGAGGTTGGTTTCCCAGCAATTATGTCAACGGCGACCTCGGTCTCTTGGCAGATGACGACTTACCACCGTCGGTCTCGGTGAGCCCATTCCCCTTTACACATGAAGTCCGGTCACCGATACTGTGTTTCGTAGCGGCGGCGACTTGGACACTCGCACTCGCGTTCCACCGTCTCTACGGCTTCATATTCTAGTTCCTCATCGCGGCAGGGACCATTCTCCCGAGATGATTATTGCCCTCCCCTCATGGTTCCCCTCCTCCACGCCCTGTCTTTACTTCAAAACGCCGTTCGCTCTAATCGAATAGCTCACTTCCAACCCTCTGTCGCGTGCATCATCTCATGCGTCCGGTCTATCCTCGCCGCTGCCGAATGCCTCTCCCGTGACGCGCCTCTCCTTCGGCGCTATGCGGCTCTAGGTCAAGAGCGCAAACGTGTTCTTTCTGATCTAGCTGGCATTGTCACTCAGGCGAAAAAAGCTTCGCTTGAGGAACCCATGGACGAGGACGAGCGCGATGCCGAGGTGGAGCAGATGGTACGGCTGGGCGGTCAAGTCTTTTCCCGAGTTCGGCGGTTCCTGGCCGTTGCCGTACAATGCGGCGTACAACTGCCTGACAAGCGGTTGTCGGCGGATTATCCCTCCATGCTATCGGAGTCTCTGGCCTCGCAAACTCCCGAACGTATTTCGAAACCGGCAGTGACTACGCCCAAGTCAGGAGGGGAAGAGGACGATACTCTCCGCGTGACACCTTGGCGAACGACCAACGCCGTCGGTCAACGACCGAGGATGCGCGCTAGAGACCGTCCGGGGACGCCAGGAACTGCAATGAAGGCGAGGAGTATGGGCGATCTTAGGAGTCCTCGCAAGGCGCCGGTAGTGGACGCGGAGAAGAAGCCCGTTCCAGCGTTGACACCACGCAAGGTGCAACAGCTGAAGGCGTTCAAACCTGCAAATGGGCGGCTGAATAGTGCTCACAAGCATGAAATGTCTGTGAGCAGCATGTCATCCAGCTCCTCTTTCTCCTCGGTCGAGTCGTCCGGCCCGCCCACCACACCGCCCTTCCCCTCGGGGCCTTCGACATACGAGGAGCTCATGGATACGTTACGGCACACGCACGACCAGTATTTATCAACTATCGCGGCGTTCATTGGTCACGCTCACTCCCACTCTCGGTCTTCACATGCGTCGAGCACGGGTCATATGTACGAGCTCGTACGAGAGATCGTCGAGATTGTCTGCAAGCTCTTGATCGTGGTCGAGGCCGTCCTGCGGCATCCCACCGTCCCACCGCACAAGGTCGCAAACCTTCGTGCGGCGAAGGAAGGCTTGTACCAGGTCACCAGCAGCCTCGCCGAATCCGTCCGACTCCTGACAGGCGTGCTTCCCTCGAACATGAGCGAAGAGCAGGAAAAGGCGGCGTTGATCCGGTCCGCTACAGATGCGCTCAAGGCCGGGGCCGACTGCGTGGCCGCGGTCAAGATGTGCTTGAACCGCTCGACTGGCGAGAAGCCTATCGTCATCGAACTTCCGGGCTCTTCTGAAGAGCAACAGAAGTCGTTGTCTCCGCGGAATTTCCTGCAAGGCATGCCACCACGACTGATGAAGTCGGCCAGCATGGATGCCCTTCACAAACAGCAGGCGTCCGACGACATTTCCGAAGACGAGGATGACACCGTACAGTTGCAATCTTCATCCCCCGGAGCGATGTTCCAGCGGCATGAGCAGCCCATCATCGAAGTCTCAGAAGAGGCCGAGATGTCCGAACCCGTCACGCCTGTTGAACGATTTAGATCAGCGTCCCCTGTCGTGCAGGAAGCAGAACGTACGCATCCCCCACTACCGTGTCTTCATATATCACATGCTCAAGTGCTCCCAGATCTGCAATCTCCCACTTCTATCACGCGCACGGATGATGATGGGACGACATGGGAGGGAAGCCATAGGCAACACGACCAGGGAAGGGGACTGGAAGAGAAGATCCTCAATGGGGATCTCCCATCAGTGCCCATGGCGTCGATTCCAGAGTTCATGCAGCCGCAGGACTCGGAATCTTGGACGCAGTCTCACGACTACTCGCTCGAGGACGTCGCATACAACACCGAGGGTGTTTTGGTTGGCGCAAGCATGCAGGCATTGGTAGAGAAGATGACCCCTCATGCGTCCATCGTCGAGCCGGCCTTCTCTGCCGTGTTTTTCTTGACATTCCGTCTCTTTTCCTCCCCTATGGAGCTCGTGCAAGTCATCATCGATCGCTACAACATCCTGCCTCCGCCGGATCTGACCGAGGAAAGAATGTATCTGTGGCAGCAACGGAAAGGAATACCGGTCCGACTGCGGGTGTCGAACTTCATCAAGGTGTGGCTAGAAATGCACTGGCGGCCGGTTTCGGACAACGTTGTGCTCCCTTTGTTGCTCGATTTCAATCGGGACGCCTTGGCAGTCATGTTTCCAGGACCGTCTCAACGGATCCATGACTTGATCATGATGCGCACGCACCAAGTCGAGGACGTCCTCATGACACCTCGGTTGGACCGTATCCGAGATGCGGGAATGCCGATCAATCCTCCCATGATTAACTCGCCATCCGAGATCCCTCGCCCCGTCATGACGAAGACGCTCTTCTCGCATCTGCGGGCGAATAACTTCGGAGCGATCTACATCACGGACTTCGATTGTCTCGAGCTCGCAAGGCAGTTGACGGTCATGGAGTGCAATCTTTTCTGCGCCATCCAGTCCGAGGAGGTGTTGGAGAGCGGACTGGAGGGCGCCAAATTTCCGGTGAATGTCAGAGCGGTCTCGACTCTGAGTACAGTCATTACAGGCTGGGTCGCGGAGAGTATCTTGAATGAGACGGACATCAAGAAACGTACAACACTAGTCAAGTTCTTCATCAAGCTCGCAGACGTAAGTGCGCGGTTTTGAACTCGGGGAGCCAGCGCTGAACTCTCTGTGTCCTTAGCGGTGCACGACGTTGCACAATTTTAGCACATCGCGGTCAATTCTCGCCGCCCTCGATTCGTCGACGATCTCTCGGCTACATCAAACGTGGATGGTGCGTTGCTCTTAGCCGATTCAAGTGTCATTTTGTTGACACCATCACTTGCAGGCGGTTCCTCAGAAGCACAAATTACAACTCGATGCCATCCGGAAACTCGCAGATCATGCACGCAATTATCACGAGTACCGCTCGCGCCTGCGCAACACCGCTCCCCCTGCCGTTCCATTCCTCGGTGCGTGCATAATGTCCTCCGAGATGATTGACATCTGACTAGACCTCTACTAGGCCTATACCTTACCGACATCACGTTCTGCCGCGAAGGAAACCCGTCGCACAGAACGTCGCCTCTAGCTGCTGATAAGAAGCTGCTCAACTTCAACAAATATCACAAGATGGCCCGCATCGTTCAAGGTACGTTTGTTGCTCCCGGTGATGTATCGCAGCTGCTGAATACATGCATAGATATGCAACGCTTCCAAGTTCCGTATACCTTGAAGGAAATCCCGGAGGTGCAGGCATATTTACACGATGCTTTCGAGCGATCGAAGCATCACGGTGATCTGCAGGACTTATACCGTCGCAGGTATGTAATCGCTTTGACCTAGTCGCTCTATGCAAAATTGATCCCACATACAGCTTGCTCGTCGAGCCGAAGCAGGCTGCCGATACCCCCCCAGCAGGCGACGTGCGACAGCTCTTCCCATGGGCAAGCCGATCCCAAACCAACCAGCCCATGCCGATATGACCTTCGCTGTGAGATACTGAGGACATGCTATACCTCTCCCTTTCCACTTTGGCTATGTGCATATAGGACTTGTTATGTGTCGGTCGCATTTTTTCTCTTTCTGGGGCCTTACTGTAGATTGACGTCGTTCTTATTTACCGCATTTTTATCGATTCCTATACATTCATCCATCATCTGCTGCCATACCTTCTATCGCATTGCACAACATCTCTATTTGCTTTTTGTACGAGCGCATCAGGAATGTTTGCCACCTTGGATAATAATTATTAGCCTGCGAGACCCCTTCATGCTCTCATGGAGGGACGATACCGAGAATGAACCATCTTTCAGATTTCCGCTCGACTGGAACACCTCGACGTGTTATAATACACGTGCGATTCAATGCAATTTATTGGGCGGTCGGCGGCGACCACCAGCGACCACACTGGAACACAGCCAATGACGATAGCCAGAAATTTACAGGTACAGCGTAGCATGGTTCTCAGAGAAGACTGGCAACTACAGCGTTCCCCGCATGACGCACTGCATAACGTTAACCAAAACGGAGGCGAATCTCAAGATTCTCACTGAGCTCTGGTAAGAAATATTTCGTAGCGAGAGAACCAAGAAAGAGCTGTACGAAAGAAAACCTGGCAGTCGAATAAAGGTCAACATGTGAACCAGTACCGTAGTAGTTTAAGACGTACGTTCAAGGTTAGCCTTCGTGTTCGCCAACCTCGGTAACGCCGCGGAGAGCCTCCCTCAACTCAACCACCCAGCGTCCACTCGGCTCTGCGTCTCCATCGATGAACAACTTCTTCAGCGGGGCGCCTTTCCTGGCGCGGTCTGTCAAGTATACAGGAAGTGCGCTATGAAGCGGCAAGATACGCTTGCTGCCAGAGTCACCGTTCATCCCTGTGCTCCGACGGAAATTCACGTCGTGCAGACTGAGTGTCGATAGTGCTGGAAGAAATGATGGGGTGCCAGTTGGCCCAGTTTTCAAAGCTAAGCAGAACGCCTGCCCTATGCTGTCACCGACAATCGTCACCTGCTGCAGCCCAGACGCGCGGGCGACAACGTCTCTCCATGCCTGCACATCCCGTTCGTGGTTGTCGACAGCCAACCTGAGGTCCCGCAGTTCCTGGAAGGGGAAAATATTGCATACTGCGCGCGCCAGGTCGATACTGCTCCATCTGTGGAATATGTTTGTAGGGCCATCTGGATCGAGCCACCACGTGAGACTGACCGAGATGTCGGCCGGCTCCGAGTAATCTCTGTCTCCGTCGCTGTTCCTCCATGCCGCGATTAACAGACTTGCTGAGTCGGGCGTCCACTCACTATCGATAGACAAGCCAGAAATCCGCGGCCCGCACTTGCGAGGTCCTCGAACGATGTTGGCGAAGGTGCCTATGAGCTGGAAGAACGTGTCGCGGCCGCTGTCTGGAGGGCCTGGACCGATCACGTCGACGCTGATCGTTACGTCCGTGCCGAGCTCGAGATGTGGCAGAAAGGTCGCGCAGCGAGCCACAGTGCTTTGGATGCTTGCTGTTTTCAAGTTTGGGAGCTTGACAATACGATTCGGGGTAGACGAGTTCGTCGGGTGAGGTAAACCATTGGTCAGAATGAGGCTCTCGAGAGATGTCATTCTGTCCAGTGCATCCAGAACTTCGTCCATTGACGGGGCGCTATCTCTGCCTTCGTCATCGGGGTAGTCGAAATCCTCCTCGAGATGCAGTGAGAGAGAGACTAAGTTGTTCAGGATGGATGAGGTCCAGGGCACAAGCACTGAGCCATAGAACCTCACATAACGTAGCAATGGAGTATGTTTGCCCAAGAAATCGTCTGGGAACGGTCCACTGAACGCTGGAAGAGGCATAATTTGCGAGCCAGACTCGACGATGCGGTATCGGCACGTATATCCGATTTCCAGCTTATCCAGTAGGGGGGCGGAGGTTTTGAGGGCAGGAAAGAGGACTGCAGCGTGGGGATCGTCGGTGTTCAGCGACAGTTGTTTAGCGCGAGGTGCGAGCTTGACGATGAGGTTTCGTGCCTGGGTGGTGAGACGATACATGCCGCCGTCGACAAGACAATCGAATACGAGAGGTACAGATTTTGCCCGAGCGACCATCTCTTCGGCCCACTTGTCACCGAGAGGGAGGGCAAGCTGCGCCCACAATATCGGAAGATCCAGGACCATCTCTCTCCAACGACGGCAGACATGAGTGACAGTGATCCAGCCCAGCCTCGGTCTAGTTTTTGTCTTGTCACGTATCCCAGGGATGTCAGCGGCAGCGTTGATCGTGAATATACGCGTCAATATCTCGGGCGGGAGACGGGAGATGGGAATGAGAGCGTTCCGACGAGTTCGGAGGGATTGCATAGCGCGTCGCATGGAGGATTCTTCGTCATCGAAGCTCTGCAATGTATCTGATAGTGAGGACTTGGAAGCCAAGTCATCGAACGGAATGAGTCGAACGCGGAGAGCATCTTCCCAGTATTGCTCTGCAGCCATGGCTCCATGCCTTCTGCGATATTTTATCAGCACCACGTTCTTCGCCTTGAGAGTCCAAGAGGACTGGGAATGGGTCGCACCGTGTCAACCCTTCAGAGCCTTGGCGCTGCGTGCTGCTGAGAGGTTTGGTCATCATGAAGCGGGCTCTCGTTGTTCTACGTATCCTCAGGCGCTGCCGATGCCAGTCTAAGAGAGTTTTCAACAATTGGAACGCTGTCAAACTACTCACCCGAGCTATGTATTCTTTGGAATGTGACTGGTTTCAAGAGTGCTCTGATCGAATGCTACTTGAGCCTAAGCTGGTCCCCAGTAGAGAAAGGTCGGATTGTATGCGTTGCAGATAATAAAGAGAATGTTTAGAGGAGTGACTGGGGAGGTTGAAGATCGGTGGACGTGGTAGCAGGGGAAGAGTAGACCTCGCCAGTCGAGACAGCGCCGCGGCTCCCAGCTCTCGCTGCACTTTTGCCATTTCTGCGTATACACAACTTCAGTGAGTGCTACAATTTTACGGTGACTATATGAGCACTACAGAATTCTTTTGCTGCACCAGCATCCTCTCGCCAGCATGGCTTCCAAATCTTGTGACAAAATAGTCGCGCCTCTGGCTGTTATTCCGAATTCCCAGTTTATACCTGAGAAAATTGCGCTTGAAAGGCGAAAGATGCTGAACAAAAAGAATACGATGGCAAAATACGGCATATGTCTGTATTCCTTCCGTCCATATTCCAAGAAACTACCGGCCACCGTCGTTGACAGGATGAGATCCCGCCGAGTTAATACGCGATCTGTGCAATGGCTGGACTTGGAAGAGACGATTTGTTCGTCGACGTCTCCGACGCCGAATCGCTGCGCAAAAGAGTTCGTCGGTATCGCGATCGGACGCTTACATTGAATACGTACCTCTCTGGTGGAACACCCCCCAAGCGCGACTTTACGAACCGCAATGCCCGGCGATACTCCCGAGCGGCCTCCTCAACAATGCCGAACAGGTAGAACACCGAGAACGCACAGATGACCGGCGACCAGCGCCCGATTTCGAGCGTGATGACGGTTGTTTTGTCGTCCCTCCAGTCGGAAGCTGCGACCTGGTTGACCGTGGAAAAGTGCGAGTGCACGTCGTGGAAGCTGACCCACGGGGTGTAGTCCGAGGAGCGCCTGTCCAACGCGATGAGGTACCCGGGTACGATGATGGCGTACTCCGCGCAGCAGATCGCAAGGACAAGCAGGCGGAGTGACATGTCACTGTAGTGCCACCTAAAAACGCTGAACCCCCTGGAACTTGATTTTCTGCTGTTGATAAAGTGTTGTCGGACAGTGAGAACTGCAGCCAAAGCAAGGTCAGACTACGGGATGGGCGCTGGAGAGATGAATTTAGGCTGACCTATAAAGATGAAACTAACGACGGCAAGAACGATTGGCCAGACATAGACAAGCGCGTAAGAAGGAGGCCTGTTGACGATGCTCGGAGAGCACCCGATGCGCTCATAGATATCGAACCGATTGCCTTGTACGATATACGCTGTACTAAATGTCGGTGCCAAGGAAACCACGACAACAGAAGCAGAACTCACACAGTATAATCTCCAAGATGGGGATCCCCACGCCGATCGAGAGGTCAATGAAGGCTTCTTGACGTTGGCTGCGCGCCTTGTTGGAGAATTCCGCATACAGGCGACGCGCGATGCACAGTGTTGAGGCTGCGATTGCTACGGATCCACAGACCATGATGCGAGTGGCTGGCATCGTGCCGGTCAGCAATCCCGTATGACATGCAGGAGCGTCGCAGGACTCACAGATGTCGCACCAGACAGGCGCGGGATTCGAGATACTCGTGTTCCAGATAACGGAGTTGATGAATCCGTTCAGGCACCAGATGGATGACCAGGCCATGAAGAGACAAAGCGCGACATTGGAAGCTGTTTGAGAATGCCTGAATATGATCCTTAGACGCAGCGAGCGAAAACTCTGACCTTTGTAGTGCCAGTAGAACGGGACCAGTGCCAAGACAAAGCCGACGAAGGCAAAGACAGAAAATACAGCATTCGGGAAGTCGAAAACCATGGTATTGACAAGAACAAGGTGGAAAGCGCGCCTTGAAAGACTTGGGATATGATGCCGCTGTCGGGGAAACGTCCAAGCCTAGCAGAGACTACATCCTGCAGTGTAGGGCTTTATAGCCTGTAATGCTGCACCGCAACCTTGGGCATCCTTCGCCACGACGATTCGCTCTCAGCCCAGCTGCTTCAACAGGAAGTCAGCTGATAAGCCGGAAAGGACCATCCAATGAGTGGACAAATCTAAACGAATAGAAAGCGAGAAAGCTACTTATAACCGAAACAGGAGTCATTCTGTTGGACCCTTTCTGGGAACCTCGGAGAAGCAATTGTGCCCAGGGTCCTGCTCGGTGGTAGAATGGGTGAAGAGGTTGCACCCTTCAAGACTGACTTCTTCAAGGCCTGTACACGAATTCCAGAAAATCTTCGAGATCAGGGAACTCGAACGTTCGAATTCCGTGCGAAATATGGCGGTATTGCTATATTGCGAATTACGGTACGATAAGAAGGGTCTTATAGAGATGAAGATGGAGATTATTGCGGCTTAACGTCATGCGTCACAAGTACATCCACCCGATGTACGAGGAAAGATGTTTCAGCCGGACAGGGAGGGGCACTGGAGGATGTGAACCTCCGATATGTGCAACAGGTCGGGTTGAAAGCTAAGCTACGCTGCTTTGGTGCGTGGTGACACTGTGATGTACGTACATTTAAGCACAGAAGGTGATTATCTTTGGATACGATTCCGCGGTGTAAGGGAATGATGGAGCGTGTACCAGGGAAGTAGCAGGGACGCGGGGAGGTGGTAGATCGAGACATCTTGACGAGTTCCTCGGCCGTAAAGTGGTTGTCTTCTTGCGAATTCGACATTGCCACCGAGCGATAAGCACAGAATCCGTCGACAAGATGTGGTGTCCCGAGGGCATCTGAGAAGACGAGGCAGGCTAGCGTTTCTTCGCAGGAAAGCTCAAAGCCAACAGGGTCGGGAAGTGCTGGAGAGTTCTTGACGGAGTGCGAGTTCTGGGTGTCCATTTTTGAAGGATAAGAATCCTAGACCTGGTGGAGGCTGGTCAAAGCACCACAAATTATCCTGATAGACGTCTCACCATTGATGAGCCAGCGGGAGGACAAGGGCAATGTAACAAAAACCAACGGTCCGCAAGGATATGTATACTTATATCTTCAACAATGGTGACCCTCGTGCGAAGTACGCAAAGCAGTTGCTTGAAAAGGGGAATACTTCCCAAGAGACCCTGACATGAGAACGAAGGACAACGTACGGACACGTCGCTTTTTGCAGGAGCTGGAGTAAACCGATAAATCGATAAAGATTCGGACGGAGACGATAAGGGACGGAGCCCCAAAATATCATTCCGTGGCATGATCACGTACAAAGTTGGGGACAGCGCAAGCTTTCTTGCAACACACATATCGGCCAACTCCGCGACGGATTCAAGAAGATGTTCAAATTCGGAGTTACTGTGCAGCCGAGATGGTCCTAGAGCTCGAAGCTTGGCTCCGATGCTTGGTCGTGAGGAAGGAGGTGAAGCCTGAAGGGTTCAGTCGTCGACGACTCGTCGCTCCTACAGTCGCGGTGCACGTGGTAAGTGCCTCCCGAACATCCCGCATCAGGCCAATTGCACTCAACTTGAGCATGCAGATCATTGACCTTGGTTCATGCAAGATTTACAGGATAACCGGGAATATCCCTTTTGTTGTAACCTGTGGAGACGGAGGCTCGAGCGACTCAGTCAACTCGGAAGGTCACGCGGTCACGCGCGTGCTCCTCCTTTGGCGACTCCGGGTCCCGTGCCGGTCCCTTCCCGGTCCCGACCTCGACGAGTCTTGCCTCTGGGAGACAAGCATTGAAGCAAGTCATTTCTATGGGTCTTCAAGTTACATATTTCTCTTTTTCTTGGAAATGGCACCCGCTATCGTCCTCGCGAGGTTGAGTCCTGATATTGCCCCTTCGCATTATTATTCTTTGGAGAACCCTCCCCCGTTTCCTCCTACACAACCCTGCCTTGCTCTGCGCCTGGAGCGAACGGACCTCCTCTCTAGAGACTGTGGCCCGTTAGAATCAGCCAAGCGATGCCTCTTCGTAATCTCTACAGAGAAGCCGTCAGGGGACTACGAGGGCTGTTATTTTCCTCTGGTGCCGACTGAGCACAAAGAGAAAATGATCTTGACCGTCGAACCTCCTTTCCCTCGTTGTTCTGGACCCCTCTATGTCCACACGTCGCCAATCCTGGAAGAATTCTCCCATCTTAATCATATACGGCGAAGAGAAACAACCGATCATGTGTCCCCTTACAAGCTCGACGACGCGAGTTTTGGAAATTTCCGCAAAGCTGCCAGCGAAGAATTCCTATCCAACGCCGCTCGGTTCCGCCCTGAGGACTGCGTCGATCCGCATTACACCAGCGCAATGGACGGGTCGGACACGCTGTCTAGCTGGGATATATGGATTTCCCCACCTCACAGGGGCCTGATCCTGGAATGCCATGACTACCTCCCATTTTATTTACCGTTGCGCGAGCCGCCTTCTATGTACCGAGAACTCTCAGCCTTCAGGCAGTATGTTTGTTGCTCCAGACTCGGATTGAATTGGACGGGTTAATTGTTCTCTAGATACCTAGAAGATTACTTTTGGTCAAGCGCCCCTGAGGCTCTTCAGTGGACGGAGAACACGCGTAAGGTCTGTTGTGTCTTTCTGAGGCCTTGATCTGTGTTTATCTATCCCATCCTTCAGTATGTCCGTGAGCACGGACTGCAACATCTCGCCAAAAGCCAGACTTCTCTTCACTACGGAGGACGTTCTGCACGACGCACAGGCGCTCAACTCGATGCCTATCCCTGTCGTCCACGAGATTTCCGAGGATGTGACCGACGACGACTATCCAACGTGTGATAGAGAGCCGAATTTTAAGGGAGCCCCCGAGGCTATTGTCACAGCGCTGCCAGCCCGAGATGTCAAGATACTCGCATTTAATGCGTATGGCACCGTTTTCGTAAGCCCAAGCAGCGCTGTGCTACGTACACCCGCTCTTACTGACTGTATACCAGGACCGAGAGATACGCGCTTTCCAGTCTCAAGTTCGCGTACGATTTCAAGAACACCCCGTTCCACGTCATGGAGCTCTACCTGGAGCGCGAGGTGCGCAGGAAGAGGGATTTACCGAATGCGACGCTAGCCGAGGTGTGTCGCTACGCGCTAGATGACCTAGTCGCCCTTCTTGCAGCCCTGGTCACTCGTGGCGCACTCGACTGCGCTCTTGAAATCCTCTCGGCCCCTCTCATGTTCTCCGACGTCCAGAACGTATCTCAAAATCAGGCCTATCGGGATTACAAGCTATTCGACCTCTCGACGCTAGATGATCATCTCCTCGACCGCTATCCGCCCGAACTCTACGTTCGACTATTCGAAGACGCGCGATCCATGCACCCAGGCATTACGCGTGAACAGATCCTCGTCGTCACTACCTCTCAATATCACACTCATGAAGGAGCCGCCGCCGCCTATTTTCCGACCGCACTGGTGATGCAAGGTCACTTCGAGTCTAGAGTCGTCTTGAACACTGTACAGCCCACCAAACCAGTGTCTTCGGTGTGTGAGTTAGTTGAAGGAGATTCGACATTCCCGCTTGCCCTCAAGAGGCCTTTCTGTCGTCGGATTCGCGATATCTACCAAATTGAGAGGATATTTGAAACCGGGACTTGCGGTGAGTGCCCTCCTTGTGGAAGCATCCCCCCTCCACCCAAGCTCGTTCACCAGGCACGACGTGGATTGGTAGCAACATGCTAACAGGCGAAGCCGTTGCCATTAAGTACGAGATGCCACGGCACGACCAGCCCGACGCTCAAAAGCTGCGATACGAAGCCCAAGTATACCGTGTACTACGGGGGCACACAGGCGTGCCCACTGTTCGCTGGGTTGGTGTGGATGGTGATGGCGTCGACATTCTTGTTCATGACACCTTGGGCATGACCCTCGAACAGCTCCGGTGTGTCTGCCGTGGCCGACTGTCACCGAAGACGGTGTCTATGCTGGCGCTGCAGATGGTGAATTTGCCTCAATTTTGTTACATCACGGCCTGACCTCTTGCAGCTGGATAGGGTCGAGTTCGCACACTCACGTGGAATAATCCTTCGGGAGATCACGCCGAGGAACCTCGCGATGGGCATTGGAGAGCTATCGTCTGTCGTGCACTTCTATGATGGGGGTCTGGCGAGGTTGTACCTGGATCCATCGACTGGCCAACATAATACCATTTCGTGGAGAGTGTGGTTGCTTCGGCACGCCACTCTATGCAAGCTACAACATGCATTACAGGCTAGGTCAGTGTCTACCCTATTTCCCGTTTGAAGACTGACAAGGCTAGATCCTCAGAGCAAAGCCGTCGCGACGACCTCGAGATGCTTGGTAACTCGCTTTTGTATCTCCTCTACGGGCGATTGCCGTGGCAAAGGGTGTACGCGCCCAGCCTCGACGCCAAGCGCACCCGCATCGGGGAGATGAAGGCCGGAAATGTGTTCAGCGATCTGCTCGAGGCATCGCCACCGGCATTCATGCGCTATTTTGCTCACTCCCGTGGCCTCTCGTTCGAGGGGAAGCCAGACTGTGCTCTGCTGACCGACATTTTCGAAACGGCGCTTCAGGAAGGTGGATGGGTCAACGATGGTATGTTTGACTGGGTCGAGGCCGGGTCTTTGCAGCAAGGAACGTTGCCTCCAGACGAATATATTGCAGATGAAAAAGCGTTTCTACCTAAAGGACCGACGTAAGTATTACTACGACGGTGGAGCTTCCGCTCGCGTGTACAATTCCATATCTTCGCATCCTGGATGTTGACATTTCATGCGGGCCTCTGTTCTCTCCGCTTTTCAGCAGGGTATTCAAGGGTTATCCTCATAAATTGTACACTATCAGTCGTCGCTATTTCTCCCGGTATAATAGTATCTCGAATTTCCGTCTTCGTGGCGCCGGGCAGATTCGAACGCATATCGTTGCACGAACAACGGGTGTTGCGACAAAGTGGTGGGATACGCCTGGAAATCATGGTCCTGCAGCACTACACATAACGGAATACAAGAAAGCGCAATCGCCATCGTGCCATCGTGGATTACTACTGTGTGATTGTTGGCATCGAGGTGTGCACAAGCCTGAGGTAGCCTTGCAATACAAGTGCATGCATCAGGGGAGTGACGAGTAACGTGGCCTCTGCAGAGAAATGAGCAGGGAGTGTGTTACACACAGGACGCATGAGGAATAAATCGTCCTTCTTCGATGTAGACCGGGTGCAGTGTACTATATTGCATGCTGCGAGACCTCAGTAATTTAAAGTACGATAACAATCTTGCCTAACAGAGACTGGGACCTATGTGCCGTCTGGCTGATCGTTTCTTTGCAGGCAGGGATAGCCTCTATGATACTGGTAGGAGGTTGCAGAACAAGCGTTAGACAATCGCTACAGCTTATCATAGCTTGAACTGTCCACAGTGAGATAAAGCATCAGAAGTCAAAGTCGGTACGTCGATCAGGATAAGAGAAAACGATCAACATACGCCGCTATCACTTCCGATGTCAATCCATATCCCTCATTCACGAGCCTCCGTTCGGTCCAAACAAGAACCGCACTGTACCCTCGTTTCGCCCTAGGAAGGTATTGGGCCCATCTGGTTCACGCGGACTGTCCCCCATGAGCGGTGTGCGGCTGCGTGGCGGGTGCTCAGTCTCACGCATCGCAATCTTAAGGCGCATGAGCTGGTCGGACTTGTACGGCAGAACCATCTGCGGCAGGCTCGGCACGTGTGTCCGTGAGAGGTGCGGTGAGGGCGATGCGGGTGTACTGGGCGACGTATTGGCGGAAGGATTCTCCACGGACGAGATAAGGAGATCCAGCAAGTGGTGTGAGATAGCTAGTTTTGAAAGGAGGGACAATTGAATGAGATTTGAGAGGTATGGAATGCAGAGTGCGTACCTTCGAGGTCCTCGACCTGAACTTGGAACTTGCGTTCCCATGGCCCGTGCTGCTTGAGCATTTCGGCGATCGCATGTTCAGTGACACAGCCAGGCCGTGCTGGGGCTTCATTCTGCTCGAATGAGGAAAGGAGAGCGGAAAGGTAGATGCATGCCATGGCTACGACGTGAGGTGGATATTGCAAAGCCACGAGCGTCCGTTGGCTGTGACTGCGTGAGGATAGGAAACGCGAGGGGAATCATTTGCCTACCTATCAACAGTGAGCCTCCATGCATGTTTCGTTAATTTTTTGGACGCTACGCATGTGTTCAGGGACGGATAAGAAGGGAAAAACCGACAACATACCCTTGAGTTCTCTGCCAATTTTGATCACATACGGGAACGGCATGCGGGACGTGAAGTTAAAGCATATAGCTTCGAGTATCAATCTCTCCACAGCCAGCACTCGCTGTCTATCTTGTTCCACGACCTGGGTATACAGTTATTGGCTGAGCGACAACTTAAGGCAGAGAGCAGACGTACAGCAGGATCCATATCAATTTCTCCGACGATTGACTTAGACTTCGCAGCTTGTTCTGGGAAGCGAACGGCATATGAAGCCATGATGATTTCGCGCGGTTTCTTCAATGTATCGTGCATCTTTGTCGAGACGTACAGCGCCGCCAGCGCTACATCCTGCCTCGCACAGTTGACGTGACAACCTTCACATTGAACACGCGCACTCACATGGAAACCAAAGTCCTTCCGTGGGAAATAAAGATGGAATCGATGGTACAGGTTCTGTCCTGTGGCGATCGTTTTTCTCGGGCTGAAGACAAACGCGTCAGATCAACATCGAATGCATAAACCACTAAAAGTGAGTGCGCACAAGCCTATACGAGAGCCAACTGCTTCAATGAACCCGCACGCTTGCTGTCGAGCCTTCTCCTCCTGTGAAACGGAGAGCTTTCCGCGCTGTCTGTCTGAGAGTCGTTCGACTTCAGACGGGGTGAAGTATGGTCGGTGATGTTTGGTGTATGAGGACGAGCTAATGGAAGGGGAATCACGCGAGTAAAGATCCATGACAACGATGGGTCTTTCGACTTGGGGTTAGGCCCTCTCGCCTCAGGTAATGATTCGTTACCTGTCGGATATCCCGTCCGGTGAACTTCGTTCAGGGAGACCACGCTGTTCACTCACTGTACGCACTGTCTGCGACAACTTGACCGACTGTGCGAGTCTCTTATCTTCGTGATCCTGATTCAATACAAAATCCCTGCAGATCCTAAGAGTGATGCCGGGTGAAGTGGACGTTGCGTTACAGACTCAGAGCTCAGAACTGCAGTCAGAGTATAAGTTAAGTTAGGATGCGAACCGGATGTGAACTGAAGCGGCGATCGGCGAAGCAACCAGATAAGATAACCGTTGCACAGGACTTGCTTCGCCCCGCGTCAGCGGCGTCACCAATCACTATCGAAGACATTCAAGCATCACAATCGCCTCTGAAATATCTCATTGAAAACGATAAGGTCGACTTCAAATGGACATCCGTCACTGTGACAATTCTACAACAGTTACATAAAGATTGTAGAGAAATATCCCGCGCCGCCTGGCGCGCGGTCGGGGGCTACCATCATCTAACACGTGAACACAGCCGGTCCTGGAAGCAAGGTCAATCGTAGTCGGATATCTATCGATCGCAGATATTCACCGGGAACAGTGTAGGACTCAACAGCGTACACGTTGGGGACGATGATCCCGGGGGAGCTCGCTATTTCCAAATAAGAGGACGGTTCATCAATATCGTGACGCATTGCAATCTACATAACACTGACCAGTATATACCCCGGGGATACTGACGGTCTGCGGGGTGGCAGTGCCTCCCCCAGTAACCTCGATTTGAGCGCAACTCATCTGCAAAGATCGTGAATTACTACATCCATTGACGCGTAGAGTGTGACTCACGAAGAACTGTGCACCAGGGGACGACGAAGCCATCTGCAGAGCTGACATGATCGAGCTTCACGTCAAGAGTCGATTGAAAAAAAAAAGTAGAGAGATGTCCATCTTACAGATGTCCTCGACTCTCAAGAGGTACTGTCCACTGGCAATGCATGACGGGATGGTGAAGGTTGCGTTCCCGCCGTTGATGAACAAACGGTCAGATCCCCACTGGTAACCAGGTACCGTGAACCCGTCCTGCCAAATCTTGAACCACTTGAGACCCGTAACGTCGGTCTGGGTAGCCGATGGAACAGCAGCACTGTGAAATCGAAGGCATTAACAACGCATCCTGCGTCTGTATCACCAACTTACAGGTATGCTGTCAGCGGTCCTATAGAAATATCAGTCCACGTCCTACTTCGCAAACCCATGGCCATGTGCATACCTTTGTCAGTAGGGTCGATGGGGTCAGCAGGATCGGGGCCGACATATCCAGCAGACGTGTGGTGGAACGAGGCGGTCACTGATGAGCCCGCTGGGACCTTGACCACTACGTCAGAGACTGGCTGCTCGAAACCAGTGTTGCAGATGAGATTGTCCGACGTCAAGTCCGTTATCGGCTGTTTTGGAGGATCAGGACGAAGCGCTTATTCGAGCGGGTTTGACACGCTCACATTGTTCGAAGTTGGGACACGGACGCCGACTCCGAGACCTTGGTATACCCCATTCACGGAGAATGCCTGCCCAGCAACATACAATTCGTCAACACAATCTTGGCAGAATGCAGCGTAGAGCTCACAGAGAACACGGTCTTGGAATAAGCAGAGCTTGCCAATAGAACCAACGCAGATAGAGACGCGAAAGTACTCTTCATCTTGCTTGACCTTGGAGTGACGATGCGCTAGGCAGGGAGCCTGCTCATTTTATATCGGCTGACACAGGACGATCCTATTCTGCACACCTGCCGATCATCTTGCTGCCAGCACATCGACTCCTCGGAGCCGCACGACTTGCGTCAGCACCTGAAGCTACCTGTCGGTTGATATCAACGTCAGAGACGGAAAGAAGCAATATGGAGGACGAACGCGAGAGCGTAAGGCCTCTTTATGGTAGAAGTTTCAGCTGAGCAGCGTGCAGACAGTGGACTGACGCCGGCTTCGAAATGCCAAGACCTTCTAGCTGTAACCTGGATGTACGAGAAGTGAGTTGCCAGCGAGTGATGTAGACAGCAAAGGGTCCATAAGACCATGAAGTTCATGTTACCCTTCACTTTTATAAAAAGAACGAGTCAGTTGACATGACGGTGAGCAGGGCCAACAGGCTTTTCATCTTCGGCGGATGCAGCGTGTCAGTCACCGGCTGTGATCTGCTAGAGTCTTGGGATTTACTTTCAAACGACACAAGGTTGCCCAGAACATGCAGAGAAATACAAATTGGATGATAAAACCTGACAGCATAGCTATCAAATACAGCGCTGAAGACATCGTGACGAGGACCCAATCTCTCGAAGCCAGGTCCTTTAGAGACATTGACTGTACTGTGCAGAGGAATGAATAACCCGTCTCAGATTGCCAGTACGAATAGCACTTACGTATTGGTTGGAGACTGTGCACGTTGATCCCGAGGCACAGACAGTGGGTCCAGTATAGCTGATCCGATTCGTCAGTGCTGGGCCTTGGTCGAGCTGAAAAAACCACGTACCCAGAACCTCCGCACTGCCCATACTTGGCAACAGTCCCAGTACTTGAGCTTGCGCTTGACGAGGGCGCGGCCGAAGTGGTTGATACTTTTACGGTGGTAGAACTAGAAATGTGCGTCGAAGATATCGGAGCAGAAACGGTAGTCGGGCCGGTTGTGCCGCCGCAAGAAAAGACGCTAGGGCCGGGAATCGTGTACGAGGGGAGAGTCTGGTAGATATTAATCTTCACGCCGGGGTCGGTGCCTGCGGAAATGGAGAGGTGGTGAGGGAGGAAAGAATATATTCATGCGCAGACTTACCCGAGTAAGCTCCGGGGAAGCTGACGGTCGCTGGGCTGGTACTGCCGCCGCCGGTGATCGAGAGCTGGGCACATTCCATCTATGAACCCGGGTCATTGAGCCATCTATTGAGATCGACGTAGATACGTACGTAGAACTGGGCACCTGGGTATGACGAAGCGGCGTGAAGGGCTGTGACATGAATCAGCACGAATCAGCTTAAGAATAAAGCACATATAAAATCTTCGAAGGCCCACCAATGATTTCCACGCGTAGGAGGTATTGACCAGAGGCGAGGCAGCTCGGGATGTTGAAGGTAACCTTTCCCTTATTCGCAATGAGCCGGTCTACACCCCAGCTTTGATCACTTGTCTGCAGGCCGTCTTCGTATATCTTGAACCACTTAAGGCCCGTCACGGTGGTTTGAGTGGCGTTTGGAACCTGTGCACTGTGGAAGCGAACATCGTTAACGCATATATCGCACGAGGCTAAGGAGAGAATCGTACAGATACGCGAGGACCGGCCCTGCGATAGATATTCACTATTATTCAAACACTGAGATCATCCCACCAAACGAAGATAATCACCTTTGTGGCTTGGATCGATGGGGTCCGCAGGGTCTGTGGGATCGGCACCAGCAAGCGTGTGGTGAAACTCCGCGGTCACTGGCTCTCCGGCGGTCACTGGGATGACGACTGTTGACACCGGTTGTTGGTAGGGATTGATACCGCCATTGCAGATGATATCGTTGGATGTGACATCTGTTATGGGCTGCGATCGGATACGTCAATCCTGTGGCTAGTCTTCGGACAAAGAATGGACGAACCCCGTCATAGGTTGGAACCCGAATTCCGTTGATATGGCCCTGATCCACGCCATTCACGTACACTTCCTGCAACAAGATGAGACTGGCGGGGGTTTAGTAGAGGCGTGATTCACAAACCTGAAAAATCGTGTGCGCCGATGCAGACGCCACGAAGGCAATCACGGAAGCCAGTCTCATCATGACGTTCGAAGCAGGGAGGATGAAGCAAAGCGACGACTGACGACTCCGGAGAACTGTTCGGGGTATTTATACAAAGTCAAGGAGGTATTCCTCTGTCGATATTCCTCCGACTCCGTACGCGAACAAGGGGTTCAACATACCGCCTACCAGCGTGGGCCGACCGGCTGCTGCGAATTGCCTCACCGGAGTTGTCGACGACTACAGGCAGGAGAGTCATATGACGAGCGCGTACACTGTCAAGAGAGCAGAAAACTTTGCTGCGGGGAAAGGACGGGATAGTGGGGTTATGCGGGGCTGCTTCTCGTATGTTGGCGGTAGCGAAGTTTATGCAGGGCTTCGCCGAGACGATGAGTGTAAGCTATCAGAAGGATGATATATCCGAATGTTGGATCCGACGAAGTCCCACGGGAACATTTCAATGCCTGGTTTCCTCTTGGACCTGTCTTGCGAGCGACGGACGAGACATCTGGGGTCGGGCGCCGCCCTGATTGTGTCGGCTCCGAGATCACGAGTGCCTGTTGGCTCGCATTTTCTCCATTTTACGCGATCCACAAACTTGAAGATACCCTGACTGGAAATACCGTGGTCGATATCTGCCGCTGACGAATCGGAAGCCAAGGTCGATGCTCGGAACACAAGTGGCATGGGCTATTCAATATGCGTATCGCGAAGCATCAGTTCGAGAAACAATGACAATGTTTTTGAATGAAGAATGCGACATACAGGATGTAGGACAGGACGTCACCACTGTCCATGTCAGTCATCTCTCCATGCGACCTGCCCTGCCGCCCAGCGATCGCCCCACACTACTCGTTTATGGTAGACCTTCCGCATCTCCCGGAACTCCTTCACAAAATCGTCCACTTCCTTCCCTGTGGAGCCCGCCGACGGCGTTTCTGAAGACGATGACCGCATAAACGTCGATGCAAGATTCTCGGAGGCATCATCTTGGGCGGTGGTCGCATGCCTCAGTCGCATGAGAAGGAACTGAGGGGTGAAACGCTACAGCCCGTCCGTCCCTTGTCAATGACCATACTACCGAAGGCACGGGTCCCAAAATATGCGTACCTGGTATACATCTTTCTGTTCTCGCTGAAGTTCCGCCCACCGTGCTTCCAGAGCTTTTGCGTCATCAAAGGCCTCCTTTGTCTCAGATCGCAACTTGTACAGGCCATCCTGCAAGGATAGGTTGTGATCTACTCACCGGTGAATAACTAGAGCGGAGTATGTGAGAAGAATCTGCAACGCACTCGCTATTGACTCATTCGCATATCCGAGTTCGGCCTGTCCTTGATACAATTCCTTCACCTTCGTAAGGGTGTGAAAGATTGCCTGGAAGTATGAAGGGTCCGCTAGCAGATCTTCCAAGTCTTCCCGTCTGTGTTCGACCCTGTTTCAACGGCGAGAAGTTGGAACCGATGCAACACACGCACGACAGATTGGATAATTCAGGAAATTCCGCGAGTAGTGCAGTATTCGCCGACATGTCAAGTCCTATATGGAGCGATTGAAAGGATAAGGTGGAAATTCGAGCTATGAGATACTGTCGAGGTAGGATGATGGATGTCGAGGAGCAAGAAACACGGTCACGGTCGCGCCAGGTCGGCGCGCCTGTGGCCGCGGCAGGAAAACCGTGACGTTCACCACGACTGCCATGTCAGTCGTCCTCCCTGGAGAATCCGTTCCAGCTCAACATGTCAACCTCAAACTCGGTCCTGGTCTGCAGTATAGCTCGGGTACAGAGGAAGTTCCTCGTGTTCTAGCAACGCGCGCAGGGACACTGGAGCATTCAGCGAACCGGAGCAAATGGTGGGTTGAGAGCAACGCTCGACGTGTGCGTTCATCTATTCACGGAACTCTGGTGAAGTTTGACAATGACCATGCGTATAGTACGTCCCTGCATCGCAAGAATTTGTGGTTGGCCAGGTAACTGGACGACAAGGAGAAGGGTGGCGAGTCGATATCGGGTCCGCGCATAATGCCTCTCTCGACGGTCTGGCATTTGAGGGTGCGAGTAGACGAAATCGACCGAATCTCAAGGTCGGGGACTTTCTTTCATGCTGTGGTTTTTACTGATGCCATCCAGGTGGGTTCGTTGATATACGCTCGCGTGTCTCTTGCGCACAAGGACATGGAGCCGGAGCTTGAGTGTTTCGATGCTCAGACTCGCAAAGCAGAGGGTTTTGGCGAGTTGAAAGGCGGCTTTGTGGTGCGGTGCAGCTTGAAGATGTCTCGCAAGTGAGTGCAACCGATATATTGTCTGTCTTGGCAATCTTGACAAACAGCGGTGTCCCAGTTTGCTCGACCCAAGTCATTTTTTGCTCCCTCTCCTCGGTTCACGCTTCCCATTAGACGCCGCTGTTGGGATGAATGGCAGGGTATGGATCAGCTCCAAAGAGCCAAAGCACACAATTGCCGCTGCTCGATCCATTGAAGCTGCCGATCCCGACGGTGGCGGTATGGACCAGGTTGCTGTCAAGAAATTCTTGAATGCATTGGACCTGTGACTCAATTCGAAAGCTGGAATGACAGCATCACTGAGCGTAAGAGTGCTTTGTGTATCTCCGCCAAGTAAATTGCGACGATCACATGCTGCAGATATACTATAACCAAACCTTCAAACTATGACATCCAGCGATGATTGAGGCCGTATCCTCGCCGTTCGTCCAGTGAAGGCTCGCCCAGACGATATTGAGGGATGGCGGAATGGCCCTCAAGCTGTGATACCTCAGCATAACAGAACATCGCCAATATCTCCCCTTCGTACATACGTGGCCGACTTTCCAGCACATTGGTTTGACGTCGTATACATGTTTGACATTGCAGCCGATGGGAAGATGGCGGGAGAGCGGTGAAGGGTGAAGCATAACATAATGTAGAGGATGTAGTATAGATACATGCAATAACAATAGTCCCGGAACTATGAACTCAGTGGATTATAAGTCTTACGTCCAGCGATAGCACGGAATCCGACGTACCAAGGTATACACATGAAGCCTGAATCAGTCATCGTCAGCTAACCTCGCCCTCTTGCTTGGTCGCCTCCCGCTGGTGATAGTACTGCCCTCGTCGTCGCTGACCGTGCCAGTACTCCTGCGACTGGCAGCAGCACGCTTCTTCCGCTGGTATTCCCTATCCCTGTTCTTCTTCAGTTGTGCAGCAGTCAGCTCTTGCGAGCGGGGTGCGGCTGGCAGCACGACGGTCGTCAAACCGGGAGTCGGTTGTTTATAGTCGTCCATAGCGGCACTGGATTCTTCTCCCTCGCCCGATAGCTCCAGAGACTTGGCATCGTATAAGAAATGTAGTACAAAGCAATGGTAATGAGGCTTCACCTTCTGATACGTGAGACTGCTGGTGGAGAACAGCCGGTCGGCATCTGTGAGCTCGTATTTCTTCTTCGCCATTTGGTTCTTGAGGTATCCTTCGAATCCATGGATAATATTGCCCCCACTATGAGCCGATGAGTCCAGAAGATATGAGCCTTCAGTATTATATATCTGGACCTCTACTTGAGCCTGCACATGATTTCACATGTGGATATTAGGATGGCAGAACAGGAGGCGTGGGGTAATGAGGCGCACCAACTGCTTGTCCAAGGCCCTCTTCTTCGTCAACGCCTGGATGAGCTCCTTCTTCGCTGCGAGATAACGCGCTTTATCCTCTGGGGAAGGGGCTGGTCCGTCGGTGGACATCCTGCGATGGCGTCGGGCGCACAGACGCGTCGACGCTGTTGTGCCACTTTGAGGCGCGTCTTAATCCTTACGTAACCCAGGGCGGGCGACGCGCGTCCGCTGACTTGACCAAACGTCCCCTTCACCTTTGCCTCCATCTCTTTTGCATCATGTCCTCCGAAACACCCTCAAACAACCCGCCAAACCCACCCCCAGAGAAGGTCGATGAAGCTCAGTCCACGGAGGCACCCGCACAGGGCCAACAGGACGCTGAGATGGACACCACACCCGACCAGCCAGCGGAGGAGACATGGGATGACATCCCGGAGGAGGTGTTGGCCTTGCCCACAGACGATATTGCGCTGAGGACGCGCCTTTTGGATAATGACATCAAGGTGCGCACCCTTTCTTCCGTTTCTTGCACTGTCAATAACACCCGGATAGGTCATGCGTTCCGAGCAGCTGCGACTGGCGCACGACCAGAGCGTTATGAAGGAGAAGATCCGTGACAACGGCGAGAAGATTAAACAGAACAAAGTTTTACCTTACCTCGTCGCGAATGTTGTCGAGGTGAGCGCGCCTTCATACTCAAGCTGAGTATGGTCTCCACGACGCTCAACCTGCGCAGATTTTAGACGTTGGGCCGGAGAACGAGGAGGATGGTGCAAACCAAGATCTGGACTCTATGCGAAAAGGAAAGTCTGCCGTTATCAAGACGTCTACACGACAAACCGTCTTCCTTCCCCTCATTGGTCTCGTCCCTGCGGAGAAGTTAGAACCGCAGGATCTCATCGGCGTCAACAAGGATTCGTACCTCATCTTGGACACACTCCCCGCCGAATATGACTCGCGTGTGAAGGCCATGGAAGTAGATGAACGGCCAACGGAGACGTATACAGACATCGGTGGGCTAGAGAAACAGATCGAGGAACTGGTAGAGGCAATCGTATTGCCCATGGAGCAGGCGGACAAGTTCAAGACGATCGGTATCAAACCACCAAAGGGCTGTCTGATGTATGGTCCTCCAGGTAGGACTCTGGTGTCTCATCGCGACTTCCGCTCACATTGCCGCCGTCTAGGAACCGGGAAAACGCTCTTGGCTCGTGCATGCGCAGCTCAAACAAACGCTTGTTATTTGAAGCTCGCTGGCCCCTCGCTCGTGCAGATGTTCATCGGTGACGGCGCCAAGCTCGTCCGAGACGCGTTCAAGCTTGCGAAGGAGAAGGCCCCGGCAATCATCTTCATTGACGAGTTGGATGCTATTGGTACGAAGCGGTTCGATTCGGACAAGAGTGGAGATCGTGAAGTCCAACGGACAATGTTGGAGCTCCTCAACCAGCTGGACGGCTTCAGCAGCGACGAACGCATCAAGGTGCGTCTCTACTGCTTATGTCTTGATCAATTTGTTCCTAAACGGCTTATATTTTTGTCAGGTCATTGCTGCAACAAATCGAATTGATATCCTAGACCCTGCACTCCTTCGTTCTGGACGTCTCGATCGCAAGATCGAATTCCCCCTCCCCACTGAAACCGCGCGCGCGCGCATTCTTGAGATCCATTCGCGTAAGATGACGGTCGCACCGGACGTGAACTTCGAAGAGCTCGCGAGGAGCACAGACGAATTCAACGGGGCACAGCTGAAAGCGGTTTGCGTTGAGGCTGGTATGATCGCGTTGAGGGAAGGGGCGACGAAACTCGGCCATGAGCACTTCATCAGCGGTATCGCAGAAGGTTAGACTTCTTATCTTATCTATGTCTTTGGCCCCGCTGATCAGTCCTTGGTTCGAATAGTGCAAAGCAAGAAGAAGAATGACCTGATGTATTTTGCCTAGTCCTCGCCCGTGTATGACGTACCTTCCTCTATAATCCATCGCATCGCCATTGTTTTCTTTTCTTGCACAGTGATACGGTGGAAGGCATGCATGGCCTCCCTGAATTTGGCTGCATCATCTGCAGGACAGGGTCGCACCCTTGCAGCCATGTGTACGAGCACCGCAATCATCCACGAAGTCGATTCACACCGTTTTTGGGTGTGCATCTGCGCGTCTAGGTGTGCTCGTGTCCGTGGGTCATGGGGAATCGTTCCGCCGGATATAGAAGGTAGGAAGGACTGCAAGGGATGGTGCTCCAACTTCCGTTCTTCCTCGTTCTTCTCTCCACAAGCAGCTGTATCCTTTTAAACTTTTCTTAGAAAGCCAAAGTCGTGCCGTCTTTTACCCTGGCCGAGCTTGCCCATTCGTCCCCAAAGCCCGCCTTCGCTTACAAATTTCAGCTCTTGAAACGATCCGCCAATGTGCGCAACTGAATTGTCATCGGTGTGTTGGTCCTGTTCTATCATCACAACGCGGTGAAGCGACGCCGCTGAACTCTTCGCTCGAAGTTGGAGAAGGCGTTCTTCCGCGTTCTCTCGCATGGGACATTGGACGGTTCCAAGTGACCCTCTTCCGCTCGCAGCGGCGGGCCTGGTTCCGGTCAACAGCTGACTCGCCGTGTAGCCCGCCGTAGCCCGATCTACATTCGTTGGTAGAGTTATCAGGTCGATGTCTCAACCCAAGCCTCTGTCCTGGCTGATCATACTCTGATCATATGGGATGGGTCGTGCAGAGAGAGGTGCGATCTCGACTGGAGGTGCGATCGGGCTATCCTCCACAAATAGATCGACCATCGTGATGGTAAGTAAGCGATTGTCATCATAGACCTCTCGGCGGCGGATGCAAAGGTACGTGGCTTGTGGGGGATATGCGGGTTTGGGACCGGCCAGCAGTTCCGTTCTCCAACACAGGATCGAGGAGCGAAATCTTCCGGATCGTCCTGGCGGGGAAGGCCTAGCCATCCCGGACTTTATAAAGGCGCCCTCTCAGCCTGGTTCTCGACATTGCTTACTTCCTCCCTGGCCAGCGACCTCGCCTCTTTCGCTATGTCCTTTTCGTCGTTCATTAAGACGGTCGTCGTCTCTCTTTCCCTTTTGGCCCTGAACGTCGCTTCTCAGACGGACTACCCTATGGGCACCATCTCGGTTCCCGTGAGCGGAACCAAGATCGCGCCCGGGCAGGCTTTCAACTTCACCTACAACGCGCACGCCGACTACTGCAAGTCCAGCTACGACTACTCTGTTTGGGTAGTCACGCAGGCGCCCACGAACGTGTCATTCTCGGAAACCTTCATGAGCGGCTACCATTTCGGAACGTACCAAGAACCAAACTATCCCGGTGCGCCCATTCATCGGCCGCTGTCTTACGCCCCGATTTCTGAGCGTTACGTTCCGTGCATGTAGCTGTTCCGTATCCGTCGAATCCGGCTCCGGCGCAGCTCGTCATGCCAGACTTCTCGAAGAACCAGGGCGGGTTTGGCGCAGGACAGAACGCGACCAATGCTAACTTCTACCTGATGGTGATGGAGCAGTGGGATGACTGCCAGGCGAGTGCCTCGTACCTCGCCGCAGACAATAGGAGTGACGCTGACAGGACATCGGATTCTTAGGGCGCCTTGGGCCGCAAGATCAGTCTGACTGCGAATCACATCATATATAATGCTACGGCCTCGACAAAGCATTAAGCGACGACCTGTAAGGCCTGACGAAGGCCTGACAAGCAAGTGGACACTAGGGTGCACTAGGGTACCAGTTATGTTTAAGGACAAATTTTGGACTTAGTTTGGGACGTTGTACCTTCTCCGGAAGCTTCGGACTGTTGCTGATTTCTTCTTGAGTGGCGTACGGACATATCCCTACCTAGAACATACTCCCAATATGTAGTCAGAGCTCACTGTCTAATATTACACGCTTTCCCATGCGACACTTCTGAAATGCCGGCGGTACAGTACCAGGATGCTCTCGACGGGCTCTACCGAAGCGTTACTGACAAAATCATGCTCCTTTTACAAACCTAGATGCAGTCGCAAGATCTCCGAACGATGTTGTACAAGGATATAGATTAGGGATTGGCCGCATAAACGTGAAGTGACTACATCGGTCTGTCAGTTGAACAGGATGATAGATTATGTCGTCTTTGGATCACGACGGCCCTGATTACAATCCACACACGGAACAATCTCCTTCAGCAGATTCACCGCCTCCGTCGGAACCTTGCACTTCAATAACACCAGCCTGCGAAGAGGGAAACCCGCCTTTGTACGTGCGATCAGGCAGTTCTGCAACGCGCGATGTGCATACGTCAACTCAGTCTCGCCTGCGAAGGAGGTGAGGTTCAGCAAGTTGAGTTCGCGTAACGTAAGCTCCTCCAATGCGGGTAACACCATCTGTACCCGCTCTTCGACCTCTCCCCCCTCCAAATCCGGCCGTTCCGGGGCATTCGGTGGATAGTGGATGAATGTTGATAGCGCTATGCAAAGCCTCATGGCAGCCTGCCCCTTCACCGTCAACTTCTGCACTTCCGGCACCCGCGCGAGAACGTTGAGCAACGCTTTATAGGACCAGCAGGCGGAGATGCTCAGATCCCGTACGTAACAGCCGAACGTCTCACAAGAAGAACGTATCAGTGGGATATTGATGCGCCAATTTCGCCGGTCAATATTGGGATAGAGAAAGGCCAACGAACAGCGCTCCATATATGACCCCTCGGCATGCGTTAGCGCTATAAATTCCCCAGGCTTATCGTTGCTGGAGATGTCAAGTGCGTCTGTGTTTGGTCGAGCGAATTGATGACGAAGAAAGGCGGCAAGGGCCGCAAAAAAAGATCGATGTGCCTCCAACCCGTCGTCCCGAGAACATTCCATCCGTAGGTCAAGCTTGGGATTATTAGGTGTTTTGATTGCACTTAGATATCCCGTGCACCTGGAAAGAGCTCCCATTAGCTGAAGATGAGCAAGCCGGGGTAGCGTGGCGATGGAGATAGGGCCGTGTGTAAGAAGTGGGAGCTGATGGAGGATGATGAGCGTCTCGAGCGCTTCCATGTTGCTGAGAGCGAGAACGACGTCTTGGAGAGATGGGAGCGGGCTCTCCTCTGTAAAAGGACTGAGCACCAACTCCAAAGAAACGAGATGTGTCAAAATGACAGACGTCCAAGGGAAGCCGACCATGTTGTGGAGTGTGACGTGGCGGAGTTGTGGGGCATGGTCTTGCAGGAAATCGGGTGGCAGGAGAGCCCCGTCACTGTTGCGGATACACGCCAAGAAAAATGTCCTGAGTAGAGGGGCAGGCTGTCTGATTGCTTTGTAAATGTCATCAAAGACCATCCTACTGATGTTCATGAGGCGCAGCATCTTGATACGGGGGAGGAGGTTGATGACGCCAAGCGTCACCTGAGGTCGGGTGGATAACGGATTTGAACCGGGCGTAGCTCAGTCCACGACGAGAGGTAATGACTTCGCTCGGTAGATCGATTCCATGACCCACTTTCCACCCAGCTCGAAAAATACGTTGTTCCATAAGTTTGGATAAACGAGCGCGACCTGCCCCCATTTTCCGCATACGAATGTCACCCCAACCCAATTCAGAAGTGCGGGTTTCTCTTTTTTTCGATTTGACTAAGGATCCCAGTGGATATTGACAAGAATGAAACCAAAATATGAGTTCCAGGACTTCATCCGGAAGGCGCGAGATTGAAGACAGAGCATTGCGGCGCGTTTGGAAGAGACAAATGGCGAGGCGCATGGAGAATTCCTCTTCGTCCAATCTTTTCTGAGCCTGTTCAATCCCTTCTGACGGATCGCGTGGAGAGTGTCGCTCATACAATGCGATTCTGGGGCCACTTGCGCTTTGCCAAAATATGCCAGCATCCGAGTCGTCGTTGTTTATCCTATAAAGATACGGTGACGGATGAGAGGGCGTATAGCTAGGAGAAATAAAATAACATCATGCTCACATCAGAAGGAGGTTGGAATCGGGGAGTTGCGACGACGGAACAGTTGGAAGGAGACAGAAGTTGACTGAAGCACTTGAGAATGCCTGTGACAGTCGCAGGTTGAGTCACAGTCGCGTAAGGTCACGCGCGTGACCAGCGTGTCTGTGACAGGCTGAGGCTCGGCCAGCGCGCGGTCATGCTCGGACTCCGAGCTGGCACTGTGACCCGATTTACATCAAGCCATTCAACGCCCGTCAGCGGGTCTTTCCTTACGAACTTTTCAGCAGTGGCCAGTACCGTCCCTACTCAACTCTTCTATCGGGCTGCACGGCACCTACAGACAATACCGTTGAGCGGGCTGCCGAGGTTCGTCAAAAATAACTCTTGCACGCGGCCGATTCTGAAAGCTGTTCTGTCCCAGAGAACAATCAGTCAAAATCACTTGATTCGCCAGCTCAATACTCGCCGTACTGTCTGAAACGAATGTGAGACTTTTTCTTTTCTATGTCCCCGCTAAGGTTGAACACTGTTTAGCAGCTGTTGGCCTATCTTGAGTCCCGAATGGCACAATCAGCTGCACCTTGGAGGAGTTCTTTCAGCACTGGTGTGGCGAAGTTCAAATTGCAGCAGTACGAAGAAGCGGTCGAGGCATTCACCAAGGTACGCACACCCTGCCACCTCTCAGACCGCTCACGCGCCGAGATCTGTCCTCCTCAGGCCGTCAATCTCGCAGAAGATAAAGCATACAATGTGTACGACTCGCGTGCCGCCGTCTACCTGAAGCTGGGGAACACGAAGGCGGCACTGTACGATGCGAAAAAGGTCATTGACATCGCGCCCGAGCAGTGGCAAGGCTACGCACGAGCCGCGCGAGCTTTCCTCTTACTCGACAAGTGCGCATCCGCGATGAAGATGGCAGACCTTGCGCTCGAGCGCATGGGCGACTCGCAGAAGAACGTAGAGCAGCGCCGGCTACTGGAAGATATCCGGCGCGATGCGGCTGTCCGTGCCGTGCGCCCCACCAACCCCTTTGCCCAACTCGCCGTTGAGGTCATTGGTATGATCTTCGAATTCGCGGTGTCGCGGTCACCAGGCGTTGCCGTCACGCTGTCGCACGTCTGTCGCCACTGGCGCAGCATCGCGCTAGCGCAGCGGTCGCTGTGGGGCGCCCTTATCTTGTCACAAAAGAAACCCGCTCGGAAGGCCAAAACGTGGATAGACCGGGCAGCCGGGCGCATCGCCGAACTTACAATCGATGAACTGTTGGGGCAGCACTGGACGGAGTTAGGGCAGGCCTGGGCCATCGGGCACAGAGATCCTCAGATGACGGAGCTGCGCACGCAGCTGAAAACCTTGGATTGGTCGCGGCTCTCTGTCCTCAGGCTGAATGCGTTGACGCTGGAGCTGTTGGTCGACAATATGCGCACAGCAGGCGCCGAAAATATACTTGAAACATTGGAGGAGCTGGACATCTCAATCAAGATCTACAATGGCCAGACGTTTCCAATCCTCCGTCCGGGACTGACCAAACCAGCACCTGAAATCCCGCCTAATCTGCGCATCCTGAAATTGTCTAATCTAATCTGCGACTGGACGCAATTGGCGACCCATCACACTCTGGTTTCCTTGTCAGTGTACTATCAGCTCCGTATGATCAATTCTTCACCGATTCGCCGACTATTGGAGAAGAACCTGTCTCTGGAAAGCCTGATTCTTCACTTCCAGCTCAACGTGCCATTTCCGGTCCCAAGGGTAGAAACTGCTGCTTCTCTTATTATGGCGCGCTTGAGGTTCCTCGAGCTGACTGGGCTCACCGGCTTGACCGCTGTCCTCGACGGCCTCCACCTCCCCGCGCTCGAGACCCTCCATCTACACACCCAGCCCGACGCGACACGCGTCCTCGCAGCAATTATCGAAGACACCCAGAACAACGTCCGAGGCCTGACGGAGCTCAGCATCCGCTCCTGCTCCGTGGACCGCGTTATCCTCTCCCGCTTCCTTATCCACGCGGACTCACTGCAGCGCCTCGAACTCAGCAACGGCGCGTTCAGCATCGACAAGACCGTAGAGGTGCTGACCAAACCGCCGGCGGAGATGTGCACCGAGTTCAATCGCGAGGCCGCTGAGTGCGCCGCCGTCCCGATCGCGTGCCCGGCTTTGACGGACGTCAACCTGTCAAACTGCGAGGACCTGCGCTCGGGGCCGCTCGTACGTATGGTGTCCGCGCGCCGCGCGCTGTCCGTGTCCGTGACGTCTGCCGATGGCGATGTCGCTCCGGACGCCAAAGCGCTGCCACCGTATCCGGTGGCGCCGCTGAAGACATTGCGCGTTGATGGGTGTCCTCGGATCGAGGCCGACACACTACCGTGGCTCCGTAGCGTCGTGCCGGTGTTCAGCTGTCGGTACTCGACGAAGCAGCAGGCTAAGGCAAGAAGATAGAATTACTTGCAGGTTCTCTAGGTCGGATGTCACGATCGTCCATGTGCCTTTTTGTTTCGATCCTTGTGTGTCGCGAGCCGTTCGACATTCTTCCAATGGCCATCCCTTTCTTTCTAATTACTTACACTGCATGTTACAGACACAACCATCAGTTGGATGGTAGGAATCCCTCTACCCTCGGGGAGACCACCTTGCAAAATGCACTCACCGTCCCGCATCGGATGCGTGCAGGATAAGACCGCCTGTGCAGAAGTCAGGACTCACCGATCGCCCGTACGCTGATTTGCAATTCGCAGGCGATTGTATGTTTCGGCCAAACGGCTTCCAGCGCCCGACCCTCCCTCCGCCTTGGCCCAATCGCAATCGGCCGGCAGTGGCTGTCGTCCAATCCCGCAAAAGTCCCGCATTGGTTGTCGACTCGGGTACTGTCGGGATGCCTGTTGTCGACGGCGGTTGGACGGCGCGCTCACGATCCCCGCCAATGGCAGCGTGGACAACATATCCCATCAATCACAATTCAATCGCGCCAATATCCGCGTGCGATTCGTCCACGATGTATCTTCATGTCAGCAGGGCCAGTATCAACGGAGGCTATCGAGTCAGTCGTCTCCGGCGGGACGCCCTGCAACAAGCTGAGATGACCAGAGAGTCGCTGTAGACATGTACCGTTCACCGGAACACATCGTCGAGACGCGTCTCACGAGAGCAGGCAGTAAGATAGATCTGCCGTCGGGGATGGGTCGGAGCGTCGGGGACTTGCAGCCAATCAGGTCGCGTGCTAAGTATGACGTCACGACTACCCGTCCGTTGACCCCGCGTTTGGCCGCGGAACGTCTTCAATAAATAGCGAGCTCCTCCATCTCCCGACAAGCCACTATACCCACCTCCCCTCTCATCGTCACCCTCTCCTCCTCTCACATGTCTGACGAGAAAAAACCACCCATCGAAGAAAAGCCCTTTGTCATTCCCCAGTTCACGCCGGCCAATTACACGAGTTTCTTCCTTGCAGGTGCGTGCTGATCGTGTGCGTGTGCGTGCCGGAGTTTGACGCTCTTGTATCGTAGGCGCGTTATGTGCAACGTGAGTCGCGTCGGAATTCTTCAGCAGCCTGGTAGAGCATCTTCTGATGTGCTTTCGGAGGTAGTCTGACCCATGGCGCCATGACGCGTGAGTACACACTTTAGCCCTCTTGGGCCTTCGAACTAACATCATATGAAGCCATTGACGTCGTCAAGACGCGCATACAAATAGACCCTTCTATGAAGGGCGCCGGTCTCCTCTCTGGAGGGCGCACAATCGTTGCAAAGGAAGGCGCATCCGCACTGCTGACTGGTTTCGGCCCGACAGCAGTCGGCTACCTCGTCCAAGGAGGCGCGAAGTTTGCCGGTTACGAGTTCTGGAAGAAGCAATTTGTACAGATTGCGGGCGACCAGGAGACGGCCGTGAAGTATCGCACAGCCATCTATCTAGGCGCCGCGAGCACCGGAGAGTTCTTCGCCGACATCCTGCTGACTCCACTGGAAGCAACGCGTATCCGCTTGGTGTCACAACGAGGTTACGCGACAGGCCTTGCGTCAGGCTTCACACGGCTAGTGCGGGAAGATGGTGTCCGCGGCCTGTATGCGGGCTTCATCCCGATCCTCTTCAAGTGAGTAGGCTTTCCATTCCGTTCGACATCCCGAAGCCTGACCTGTCGCAGACAAATCCCATACGCCGTGGGCCAATTCACAGTGAACGAATTCTGTCACGAGATCGCCTTCCGCTCCATGTCTGAAGAGGCGAAAAACAACCTCTCTCCAACTGCCAAATTCTCTATCCAGCTCGGAAGCGGCATAATCGCCGGTTTCGCAGCAGCCATTCTCAGCCAGGTAAGGCTTCCGCAATCTTGCCCAAGCGACAACTGACAATTCTGTCCAGCCCGCAGACACATTATTGTCACAAATAAACAAGGGACACGGTCCGGAGGGTTCGATGCTCTACCGGCTCGGCACGCTCGCGAAACAAGCCGGCTTCCGTGGGCTATTTGCTGGTCTTGGCCCTCGAATGGTCATGACCGCAGGGTTGGTATCGGGCCAGTTCCTGATCTACGACGCGGTGAAGCATGGTGAGTGCGTCTGCTTGCTCGTATATGCGGTCGCTGATATCTGCGGCGCAGCGCTGGGCGCACCTCCTGGGCTGGAGATCCACAAGGAGGACAAGTAGAGGGTTGTGCGGACACGTTTCTTGGTTATGGACGTTCTGCGCCGTTTGTGTATAGATATCTAGATTTATGTTCGTCGGCAATGCCGGCTTTATTGATTGGGCTTGTCTGTATCAGTGCGACAGGAAGGAGCTTGAGAAACTGCGCTACCCGCCGGCTACGACAACGTGCTCTCCTCTGGTATACCTGTCAGCATACGCGT
>MU277270.1:46701-85388 GCA_022160305.1 Artomyces pyxidatus | reverse complement strand
CTGTGAGGCTCTAGATAAGTCTTATAGTACATCATAGCTGTAGTGACAGCTATGATAGCTTGAGTGCTGGCTATGGAGGCTATCAACAGGGGACCCTTGCTATGAAGGTATGAGAGCTATATTATCTATCTATCTCTACATAGGTATGTGGAATTTTCCTGATGAGAAGCCTATGTGTGCAACCAGGAGGAGTTAAGGCTTCCTGCAGAAGAAGGTGTTTGATGATAGGAGGAGTCAAGTACATCATGAGGAGGAGTGTTGAAGAGAGTTTATGGGTGCACAGCATACTCAATCATTGGAGGAGGTAATCAAGGTGTCAGGTTGTGTACGCATGTTTGTTGTGGTGCTTTTATACAAGCACATTGATGTGTCTCTCCCTTCAGTTATTCTTGCCCCCCTTGACTGGAGTCTTACACAGCATATCAGATTCTAACATAGGATAGGGTTGTCAGTGCTTGAGCCCAAGTCTCTGAAGCTGTAACAACACTGGCAATGTACTGGTAGCTGAATTCTCTTGACATACAAGACAAACTTATCTTTGCCTGGGTCAAGCATTCTTAATACTTGCCTAGCTTCTGTTGCTGCAAAGCTGCCATTTCTGCCACATCAACAAATCAGAGTTGTCGATGATAATGGTTGGTTTCCATTTCTTGATGAGGTAGTGCTCGTATAGACTCTTCAGACGTCACATGCTTTGCATGTCATTTTCATAATCTGGACCATAAATCATCAAAGACTGCGAGAAGGATAAGATAAAATATTTTGATTACTATGATCTCTTCAGAACACTTGTTACTACCAGTCATAGTACTGAATTAGCTTTGAGTGCCCTCATTGAAGCCGAGAAGAGTTTGCAAGTAACAACCCAGTGTATGCAAAGGCATGTGGCAGATACAAAATCCCCACCAAACCATCCCTGTCATGTGCACATGACATTTGATGAGTCTGTACTGGTAGATTCTGGTGGAGTGTCTCAGAATAGATGCCATCAATCTCTGGGACTTGACCACAATCTTTGATGTTCTCACTAGGCTTGAAACACTATATATCAATCACAAGGAGTCATTGTAGACATCTTTTAAAATAGGTCGTCCTCTCAATAGGCCAGCCCCAGAACCTACCCGCAACCTTTTTCCTGGCCCTTCCTCCATGCCCATATCTTCAGCTCCTTCCCTGGTTGTATCATCTCTTGTGCGCTTTCCAGAAGTGTTTTGGTCTGGGAATGTGTGCAAAAGATGTGCCTTCGGGGGTAGAGAGAAGAGCCAGCCATGGCTATCCATGAGCGTGAAGAAGGCCTGCAATAGAGGTGTACGTTCCAAAGTGCTCCGTGAGCCGATAATGACCAGCTTGGACCGTGCTCGTGTGAATGCGACATTCAGCCGTCGCCAGTCACGTACGAGGTCACCAATCTACAAGATAAAACACATTTTTCGGCAGTGGACATCATCTGAGTACCGGTGTACATACCTGTCCACCGTCATTCGATCGTACCATCGAGATCACGATGCAATCCTTGTCCCGGCCCTGGCTCCGGTCTGCGGTGAGGATCTCTACACCCCGGTGCGCAAGCAAGAGATGCGAGATGAGTTTGATTTGTTGTCGGTACATCGTGATCACGCCTAGTTGTTCCTCTCGCACGCCGCTGTACAGGAGTGTTTCGACAATCTGACATACGAGCGTTGCCTCGAGGGTGTTCTGGACGAGATCGCCAACACGTGAGTCCAGAGCGGGCAGGCGGTCAGTATTGATGAAGACGGCTTTCGCACTAGGTCGTGGTGGCGTCAGCAAAGTCAGCGCACGAGAGGGTTGGAACTTACTGGGGATCCATGAGCTGTTCCATCCAACACATGCCTTCTGCTGAGCAAGACGGCGTATGCAAGCTCTGCAGGTACGTTCGGTCGGGGAGATTTAGAGTCTGCTTTGCTACCTTGTCTGTCCCGCATCGCAAGCGATCTCCATATACGAGCTTGTTGGAAAGGAGCATGATATCTTCATTCATTCGATACTGTTGTGTGAGACCGACGACTGCATTCGGATGAGCTTCGGACAGTCGGCGAAAGAGGGACACATCCAGTCCACCCTTGCGGGCATCACGACTCCGAACCTTCGATGGCTCATTAGTATGGAATAGACGGGACGATGAGAGGGCATTAAGTACCAAAGGAGGAAGTTGGAAGTGGTCCCCGACGAGCACGAAGGTCTCCGCAAAGCGGAGAGGGCCAAGGCAAGTGGGTAGGGTGATTTGTGATGCCTCGTCCACGATGCAGTAGTCGAAAGTGCGGCGAGAGAAGAGCTCACTATGTTCATTGTCAGCGAGATCAATGTGCCTTACGAGACACTCACTGATCAATGGACAACGCAGTCGTGGCGACGACGGGAGGAGTCATCAGTTGCCGTTCCAGCTCCTCTACCGTGTTGACGTGCCTCCTCGCCGACAGTGTAAACTTTCGCAGATCTGGGTGCACCTTTGGAAATGGTTGGCTTCGCACCGTTTTCGCACAGCGGAAAGACGTACCTTGTCGGTGTTTCCCAACCTCAAAATACCGAAATCCACGTTGGTCAGCTTGCCCAAGATCGTGTCGACCGCAGAGTGCGTGTACGCCGTCAAGAGGACTGTCTTCCCCATCTCCACCAGCATCTGAATCAATCTCGCCACAACGGTCGTCTTTCCTGTGCCAGGCATCCCGAGGATCAGAGCATAGTCTTGCGCGCAAAGGACCTTCTCCACGGCCTGCATCTGATTCGAGCTGAGCGACCTTGCCAGCGCCTGGCATCGTTCCGATTCACGCGCAGTCTGCACGAGGGAGAGAGAAGGCCCTGCAAATCGCGGGGGTGCGAGGTCAACGACGAGCTGCAGACGCGTCGAATCTCCACCCGCATAGAAAAGAGCTGCGAGACTGTCCCGAATGCGGCCCATTCCACCAGAAAATTCGTCCTTGTCCACGCGGAAGACTGTTGCGTCGTCCAATTGAGCGGCAGTCGCGCCACGAAACCTCGGACGAGTACGCAAGCGCGAATGAATGGTCGAGATGTCCAACTCGTGGTCAACACCAACGACCACATGCATGGGAGCAAGCTCCAGAATGTAGCCGCGCGATAGAGCTATCAAGTCCGGTGCGATAGAGACGGTGACTGCGTCCCCAACGTTCATGTGGCCGTTGAGCAAGCTGCTCTTGTCCGAGGGAAGATTGGCACGTCGACGCTGGAAACGATAGGTGAATTGGTGAATCTTGCTCTCCTTGCCACGCGGCTTGGAGTCCTGTGAAAACGTCCCATCTATCACCAAGTCCGCGAAACACCTCCCCTTCGCCTCGCGATCGGCTGCGCCTAAAGTCCACAACTCCTTCTTGAAGCGTGCCATATCTTGTTCCTCGAGCGCGATAAGCCGTTCCCAGTCCTTGAAGAAAAACGCCTGGGACGGTGTCAAATGGCCCGTCTTTTGTTCGTAAAGCTCGGCGATAGGCGAGTTCGTGTCGGTGACGTTCTCCACGGCCTAGTAGAGAGTGATGAGGAACTCAAGCACAAAGTAGGCAAACGAGTATTACCTTGCGGTAGAGCATGCAGGCATCGACGGCATAGCACCTCCCACATATCCTTTCGTCGTTGATGGTCTCCGGCAAGAATTTACCCGGCGCATGCAATCCTTCTCCCTCTCCCACACGAAACCGACGCGTCATCCACTCGGCGATGGAGTTCCTCACACTCACGAGTGCTCGCATTTCGTGTCGCGCCGCTGGTACAGCGATCACTTCTTCGCTCTGAGTGTAGTAGAGCAGGCCCTCGTTCACTGGGACGCCGTACCGCTCACTCATCAGCAACGTATACAGCATAGTCTGGGCGCGGTGCTCCATTCCAGCGACTGCACGTCCAGTCTTGATTTCCAATGGTACGGGGCGAGAGATCGGGGGCAGGGTGAGGAAAGAGGTGGAAGAAGACGGAAGCGATGAGATCGATGCTTGAACAGACGCATCGAGTTTGCCTTTGAGTCCATAGGTAGGAGACCAAATGTCTTCCTCGACGTCATGGAGGTCAGTTATAGCCAGTAGAGAAGTGTGTCCACGTTCCGCCCGTGTGTTCTCGAGCACTGCATCGCGCTAAGTCTGGCTTAGAGCATGGACTCGCTAAGATGCGAGTGACATACCTTCGGCTTGCTTGCGATATAACGCTCCCCAAATACGCCGACACCCTTTGCCCTCTTCAAGATTTCCGTGCGCGCCACGTCGACCGTAACGCCAGTACGCACAAGCTGTCCCAGGTCGCTTCTCAAAGCCTCATCGACTCGGGCTTCGATCCATGGGACGTCCCATCGTTTCTCACGCAAGCATCGTTGGAACACCTCATGCAACACGTTCCCGTAGACTAGCGCTGGCGTCCAGGGTGTCGACGATCGCAGCATCGACGATAGGATTGGTCGTCGGACGCAATGCGGTGCGGATGCCAGTGTGCTGGGTGTCAACAGGACATCGGGGTGGTGAATGAGGAGATTCTCTTGCGTAGTGAGGGCTATAAAGGGAGGGCCTGTGGGAGAAGGCCAGAAAGCGCCTATGATGTTCAAGGTATCGCCTGGGTAGAGGTCAGTTATGGATTCACGAGAGAGCGAATGAGGGGCCCTACCAGTATGAATGTCCGTGTGAACCCAATCATCGCGAAGAATGATAGAACGAGCTTCGCGAGTTGGATCCGTTTCTGCTACAATATGCTGGAAACAATTATGAGTTTTGTATTCTCTCGAGAGCTCATGAAGTAATCCTTCTGGCGCGATTATGCGGTAATCAAATAGCGCCAGGCTGCGTGTAGCAAGAGGAGCATATTGGCTCACCTTTTCGAATGACTCATTCATCCAAATATCCTCGATGGAAATGACCACGCATCTCGTACACGGCTCCGGTTCATAGTCTGTGTCGGACAGTGGCTCGGGATCCTGCAATGATCTCACATAAGCCTTCGTCTCTCAGGAGGTAAAAGTTAGGCGCACCTTCCTCTTAGAAGAAGGTGGCTTCTGCGGCGTTGGGACATAGTCGGAGATGGCATCCCAATCCCAGCCTGCGGTGATCTGGTCGACATCAACGTCCCCCGCTGGGAAGACAGCAGTAGGAGATAGAACGACGCGTTGCTTCGGAGGCGAGGACCTGATTTTCCTCGCATCTCTGGATTTCGTGGGTGTCTTGAGGATTGGAAGGGCGCGTTGTGCGCGCGACGGTGGTGGCTTCGCCGGCGAAGGAGAGGGAGAGGGAACCGCGTCGAAGAAAGAGTCGTTGATGCCAGAGAGAAGATCGGCCATAAAATCTGCCTCTTCTTTTTCTGTAGGTTTCGCCATGGCGGGAGGGTGTCGTCGTCGTCGTGGAGAACAGCGAGGACGCGAAGTGGACGCGTTTGTCCCGTGGGCGCGCCGCTGACAAATCCGATTATGTCATCCGTGCTGGACGCTGTCACTCACGGTGTCAGACGGTCGACGGTGAGCTCGAGCACAATGTCGACGTTCACCTCTGTCCTCGCCTTTCCCTTCCATGTCCTCGCCAGCGTGTTCCGATTCATCTTCCAGACCCTCCGAATACCATTTCCTCGCCTTCCCTTCTCCTCGCTTAACTTCTACCGTCCTCTCGGAGGCCGTGCTGGCCCTTCCGACCCATACAGTGTCGCGGACCGTTGGGTCAGAAGTTTAGAAGACGAGACTGGTGCACAATGTCTCAGCCGCGCACCAGCGAACGCCTCTGGCCTGGATGCAGGACCCTCCAGTCTGCCAGGGAGTGGCGACTTGCGGAGCCGGTACGGGGCAGTCGGGAGGCGGATGCTGCCAGACTTCGTCCTGGGAAGCTATGAGGAAGCCTTGAGGATATGCCAGAAAGAGGCTCGGATAGGATGTATCATCCTGGTGAGCGACGAACACGACGATGTCCCAGACTTCAAACGGTGCGTGTGTGAAACGTCCATGTATGTGGCGTCTGTTCATGGCGGCCTCCACCAGACATACCTTGACGGACGTTAACTTCGTCGACCTTTTGCACAAGAACGATTTCGTCGTCTGGGGAGGCGACATCCGAGATCGAGAAGCATGGAGCGGTGCGTTCTATCTTTGTGCTCCGAGTCACTTCACCGAACATCCGCCCTCTGCTAGCTGCGCGTAAATTGCAGGCGACCACCTACCCTTTCGTTGCTTTCATCTCACTCCAACCCCCCCGAGCGCCGTCTTCGTTCACACCAAATGCTTCGCGAAGCACGACGCCATCCCTAACTGTCCTCTCACGACATCAGGGCAGCTCCACTCCAGCCTCGGGCCCGACCTCTACTGCCACCTTGACCGACCACATCACACACCAACTCCTTCCACGCGTCTCACCTTTTCTCGGCCGCATTCGCGCAGCTGCTCGCGAACGAGAGCTTGAGCGCGCATTACGCGAGGAACAAGATCGAGCTTTCCGCGACTCGGAACGTAGAGATCGAGAGAAAGTGGCACGGCGCTTGGAGGAAGAGAAAAGGGCAGAAGATGAGAAACGGGCAGAGGAGCAGAGGTTGAAAGCGATAGAGGAAGCCAGGATTATGAAGGAGGAAAGGAAGGCGAAGTGGCGGAGGGAGGCGAGATCCGCGCTCGTAGGAGTGGAAGCGACCGGGCCTCATGCCCTGAGGATGGGAGTCAGGATGCCCGATGGCCAGAGGCTCGTTCGGATGTTCGAGCGCCACGACCGTGTCACCGCCCTCTACTGCCTCGTCGACACGCATCTGAATCCCTCGGAGAGCAAGGAAGTCGTGCAGGAGGATGCGCAGTCGGGCGAGGATGCATTGCGGGATCTCATGCAACAATCAGGAGAAAGCACAGAGGAGTGGTGGGGTTTCAAATTGTTCTTGGCGTACCCGAGGAAGGAGGTAGCCTGGACGTCAGGCACGACTCTGAGCGAGGTAGATGGTCTGGAGAAGGGTGGCCAAGTGCTCGTGGAGATGATAAGCGCGGGGAGAAAATCGGAGGAATTGCCCAGCGGTGACGGAAGTGACGGATATGATACCGAGGAGAGTGAATAGAGCCGGTGCTAGTGCTTGCGGTGACTTGCGATAATTTATCCTCATATTACGACCGATCCTTGCCAATAAGTTCATGATATCAAAGCTGCTGCAGGGCTGTCCACACTATATAACACAGAGAGCATACCAATACAATTACTGACTGAGGATCGTGCGCACAAAGGACTCATAATTCACATTTCCATCCCTGTGCAGGGTAGAAACGTTAGTCAACCCCACAAATATGGAGACAGGATGGGGACGAGACTTACGCGCCGATCTGCACACCCTTGAGCAACTCGTCGACTTCATCGTCCGACATCTTTTCTCCAAGTTGTGTGAGCACGTAGCGGAGTTCTCCCGCGCCGATGAATCCGTTGCCTTCCTTGTCAAACACTTGGAACCCTCGGATGAACTCCTCTATTGGTGAGAGGATCCGCATTCATATTGAAGCAGTCAGAGGAGGGAAGACAAGATCAAAGGCAAACGACAAGTACCCGGTGTCCCAGCGGGTTTGAAACCGTCCGGCCGGTTCAAAATCGTCAAGAATGTCTTGTAGTCAACTGTTAAGATCGTGATGTTAGAAGGGGGGCATGCATTGAGCGAATGTAAGCGCATCGGGTGTACTCACCGTCTCGCGGTGCACCGGACACGATATCTGCGACCTCAGCCTGCGTCGGGTTCTGCCCCAGGGCACGGAGAAGGTCCCCGAGGGTCTCCCGCGGCACTGCACCTGTTCCCTTCTTGTCGAAAAGCGCAAAGGCCTCCTTGTACTCTGAAGATGCATCAGTGGCGCGTCGATGGAGGGGGTGAAATGCAAAGCTTGCCGGCGTTATCACTCTATCATGCGCGTGAGCGGTCGCAAAGAGAGAGATGAAACAATCCATACCATGTCGTGTCAAAGGACGTGGGTTGTATGCTACAGTGTCAATGTGCGTGATAGTAGATTGTGCCCGACGGAGACTCGCGAGTTGAAGCAAAGTTGAAGCAAGACAGAAACTTGCAGACGAGCCATTTAGGCAATCAGGCACGAGATACGCTCGGCGCTGCGAAATTCCAAATAAATATTTGATAAATATGGTTGTGCACTTTACCACCGTCAGACCGCTTCTGCTTTCCCACCGAAGACAGACTCAAATTTTAATGCTTTCAGGACATCTGTTTGACCGGTTCGTCTTCCTGCTCTGCTATTTGGGCAGCACTATGGAGGGCATGGAGAGGAGGAGTTATAAAAATAAAATAAAAAATAAAAAAGAGGAGTCACGTGGAAAGGCCGGAAACCTTATAATATATTGAGTATTCAATATATGTCAGTAATCAAAACATACTGTAATACTTAGATCAAATCCATAAGTAATCTCATGCAACGCGTCTTGAACGCGTCCATCCATCGCCTCCTCCAAACGTGCAAGGGTATGAGCTTGCATGCTGACGTGACGAAACATTGTTATCGCAGTTCCTGACTGGCGGAACAGCTTCCGAGCACGGACGTGAAGCGGAAGTCCGACCGCGGGCTGTTTCTCCCGAACCAAGTACTGGCACCATCTCCGAATCAAGTCCTCCGTCGGCCCATTGCTTTCCTCCCTCGCCCCTCACCATGCCTCGCAAATTCTTTGTTGGCGGCAATTTCAAGATGAACCCCAGAAGCCCGGAGGAGAACGAACGCTTGATCAACTTTTTCAACGGATCTGTACTCGACCCTCATACTGGTGCATGACCTATGCCCTTCGCATTGTAGATCGCATGTTCATCAGATACAGAGGTTGTTATTGCCCCACCTTCTCTGTTTCTCATCCCGACTCTGGAGAACATCCGAAAGGACGTCAAGATCGCCGCGCAGAATTGTTATTTCCAGTCCGACGGAGCGTACACAGGGGAAATCAGGTCTGGATTTCATACGACCGTCGGCGCACCTCTCATCCTCCAGCAGCGCCACTCAGCTCTATAACTCCGGAATTGAATATGTGATCCTCGGTATCACCTTTGTCTGTACGCGTGTCTCTCTCTGACCTCCGCACGCCTAGGCCATTCGGAGCGCCGCCGCCTCTTCCACGAGACGTCTGAATTTGTAGCGCAAAAGACACGCGCAGCCCTCGATTGTGACCTCAATGTCATACTATGTGTAGGAGAAACACTCGAAGAACGGGAAGCTGGCAGAGCCCAAAACGTTGTCGAATCCCAGCTTCAAGCTATCGTCGCAATTACGAAAGACCCCGAGCACTGGAGGTATGTCTTGTAGCTCGATATCTCACCCAGAGCTTACGATGCACAGTCATATTGTTGTTGCATACGAGCCCGTATGGGCGATCGGCACCGGGAAGATTGCAACTTCTGCTCAGGTGCAGGAGACTCATGTAGGGATTCGACGATACCTGGCCACCGCCGTATCCCACGATGTCGCCGAAAGTACGCGCATAATCTATGGTGGGAGTGTGAACGCCAATAACTGCAAAGGTCTTGGTGCGTGTTAGCTCGTTTCTTGTGAGCTTCGTACTCAGGACGCCGTCGGACCAGCCTCCCAGCCCGATGTAGACGGCTTCTTGGTTGGTGGAGCATCTCTGAAGCCCGAATTCGTTGACATTGTGAACGTTCGTGTGGCATAAATGCACAACATATGGAGAAGAAAGCAGTGTATGTATGATGGGGCTATTGGTGCATTGTAAGTGTACATACCCCTCCGTCTCCTCACTCGCATGACATTCATAGGCCATAGACGCCATATATCTGAATGCTGTATCTCAGGCAGTTAAACACATTTGAAGAATACGGTGCCATCATCATCGTGCCTATGGTAGTAAGACGGACATTCCAAAGCGAATACTTCGCATGAATTAGTGCTTTTGCTATCCTTGAACCACTTCGACGTTCGAGACTGCACGGCGCAAGGATCTGAACTCTCGTTGTCTTCACGTCTGTCCCTGCTATTATCTCTTACATCGACAAAATCTACATGTGTAGGCGCTGTCAAGTCTAACTCTAGAAACATCAACCTGCCCTGCACACTTCATTTTGCACTCCCCTCACGCGTTAATGACGCCGGTCCACGTATCCACCAGATCGATGACACAGTGCCCGTTAATGGGAACGTACTGCTTGGTGATCATCTTAATTGCCTCCTGCGCGACTAGACCGCCCATGAATGCAGCGACGTTTGGCAGATCTGCGGTCGGTGCGCGTGCCCTACGACAACATCAGGACTGTCGCAGTACACCGTTAAACGACAAGACACGTACGCTTCACCCACGGCATCTTGTACCTCCTTGCCCAGCTCGACTCCATCTCCCAGCGCGCCCTGCACCAGAGCAAGCAAGTCTTCCTCAGTCGGCCTGAGCTCCGTGTTCGATGTTTGTGAATTCGGATGCGCGCTTCCATTAGACTGTGCATGGGCCACCGAATGCCGCGCCAACCACGTCGAGAGGGCCGATAACGCGAGGTGTGTCGCCGTCTCGCGCGGCGACGCGGCAAGCAGTTCAACTAAATCGGTTCAGCAACAGCTATTCTAACGGAAAAAACAGGAATGATGATCACACATACCCAACCTCTCGCGACTGGTGTCTAAATCGCCCCATCGCTTGCCCTGCAATCCAAACAGGCCATGCGCATTTTTGCAGAAGAGATCGACCACATCACGCGCGATGACTGACCCCGTTTCTGCACTGAGCTTGTTCACAAGCTCTCGGAATACCCCGCGCTCCTTCTCCGCCCTCCGCCCATACATCTTTTGCAACGCGACGTAGCTCTCCGTGTCGCTCTTCATGTCGGGCAGGGTTGCAGAGAGTGGGAGCGCGTACGGAGGCTGCTTTGTGAATTCCTGCAGCGCTGCGACAAGCGTCGCGAAGGGGCGTGCCGGCGACAGCTGGTCAGGGAGCGCGTCAAACAGCGCCTGGACATTCGAAGGCACGCCCGTCGTCGTGTATGCGCGGTAGGCATTTGCGACAGCCTCAGAGAAATTCTCCTCGTCCTGGTGGCGCTGGAGCGCGCTAACCGCGTCTTTGAACGCGCGCTTGTCTGCGGTAGTTGTCGGCGGTGATCCGCCATGCTGTGGGCCGCGCATGAGCATGGTCTACTTGTATACACATGAGTGTGTGTGTACCTCTCGCTTCCAGTCCTCGAGCGCCCGAACCAAGATGACCACATATGGTATGTGTCCGTGATCGGTGGGATCCATGTGTTCAAGGTCAAGTTGCAACGCGTGGTCGAGAAGTTCAGGGAAGGGTTTGTCAATCCGGAGTGAGGGTGCCGTCTCCGAGTGGCTCTCAATGACTGCACAGAGGATGTAAAGATGCAACCGACGGACGTAGATCCGACTTACCATCATGCTCGTGGAATTGGACGAAGAATTCGGCAATGAATCCTGCTGAACGCACGACGATGAGAGGAGGGCATGCGGCATCTTGCCACAACAAAGTGGATAGTTGTTCGACGAGACTAGGATCCAAATTGACTGCGATGACGAGGGTAAATCCGGAGAAATACTCCGCGCCGAGCGCTAGCACGTCTGCAATATCTCTAGTATCCGCATGGCCCTCGACACCGTCGTTCAGCTCCCCGAGCAGACGAACTGCTTCCTCTGCGCGGTTCCTGCCCAGACTAGCATCTGGATCCAAGAAGAAGTTGTTGCCGATGTCAGAAGGGCGTGTGGCGTGGTGGTCAAGAATGGTGAAGTGACCGACGCCCGGGAGGACGAGATTCTTTAGCAGTGATGTAGATAGAGCAGATGCAGATATAACGAGGACGCGAGCTCGTTCGAGTGCAGATTGACCCGACGCTGCCCAGAGTCTGAAGAGTGTTTGGTGAGAGATCGGTTGGAGAAGGCGAGCGCGTACCTCAGCTGACGGTCATACCGCCGTGTCTTGTTATCGGGCTGCGATCTGGGCGACATGAGACGAGAACTGATAAAAGAGAATAAGATGCACTGACTGGATCGCTGTTGTTGCGGTCTCGAGGTCTTGCGACTCGCTGAACGACATGGCGGTGAAGCGTGAAGCTCTCGCAGTCACGCTCGCGCTGAGTGATCCTCTCCGTCACGCGACTGTCACACGGCTACGCTCGTGTTCACCGTTCAGGCGCTCTAAAATCCGCAAAAAAACCATGTCTGCGACTCTTTCAATCGAGGAGGTGTCTCTGAATAATACGGGAGAAATGGACTGCATTTTGAATATTGCAGCGGTGACCGTTACAGGGCGGTGTGACCGAGGCTGAGGCGCGTCTTGAGCGCGTCGCGGCGACTCGCAGTCGGCTCAAGACAGCTCTTGCAAGACCACGTCCACCCACGTTCACCCACGTCGTCAACACATCGTCAACACGTCGTCCACCACGCACGATCCACTGAGCTCATCACCGTCGTGTGTCTGCGAAAGACCCACAGCGTCCGATTCCACACGAAGCTCACGACTTAGCCCAGTTCCTGTCTCGACTGGCTCATCGCCTCCATTGCGAGCAAGCACTCTCAAAATGCTATGACGCCCGAGATGGACGACCTTTCCTCGACGCTAGTGCCACAGAGCGACTCGCACGGCTACTTTTCTCATAGACCGTCCACTACGACCCCCGCATTCCCCATGCAGGCCCTACGAGCCGGCTCAGCAAAGCCGCTCGATATCTTCGAGGAGCTGTCGTCGCCGGACGATGGTGTCAAGAAGCCTTTTCAGATTGACATGAAGGGCTTGGTGGGGGATGCAGTGGGCAATGTACGTATCCTTCCCATACTGCTCTCCTGTGTCTGAATGTCCAATGGCAGATGAGCATTAGCCCGTCCTATCGAGACGTTGTCCTCGCAGCGTATGGATCTCCTCTTTCCACGTGCCCTTGTACTTACTGTCGTCAGGCGCAAGGGCTTGTTCATCATCGACCTCGAAGCCCCTCTCGAGGTGCCCCGTTTTCTACCCCAAGGCGGAACGTGGGATGTCGCCGACGTCCAATGGAATCCGCACCCTGCTCGTGCGGAATACATCGTCTCAACGTCTAGCGAGAAGCTGTATGCCCTTGACTCTTATGCCTCAATCTCTCTGACGTTGACCTAGGTTGATCTGGAATTTGTATCTCACTGGGAAGACGTCCATTGAGCATGCGTTGCATTCTCATTACCGTGCAATCACCGACATCAACTGGCATACGCAAGACCCGGACGTCGTCGTGAGTACTGGTATAGATTCGTGGCTTTGGGCGTGGGACCTCCGTACCCCGCATAAACCGGTTATGGGTGAGTGTATGCGCGCTCGAAACAGCTTTCGCTAACAGTGTCCGCTATTAGGCCTATGCGCTTTCAATGGTGAGAGTCTTCGCTGAGTGCAAGATCTCATATCACCTAACATGGTCAAAGCCGGAGGAACTCAGGTCAAATGGAATCGTCAAGACGGGAATGTGTTGGCCTCTTCGCACCAGAACGAAGTACTCATTTGGGATCGTCGCAAAGGGTCTCTCCCTGTGAAGAGTATCAAGGCCCACACAGCGAAGATTTATGGCATTGACTGGGCGCACAACAGCTCGCGAGAGCTCGTGACGTGCTCGTTGGACAAGACTGTCAAAGTATGGGACGTTCACGATCTCGACGAGCCGCGTAGCGCATTCCAGCATCCCGTGGATAGTCCTGAGCTCGTCCCGCGTAGTTCGACGTACGCGCCGCGTACTGTAATCCGCACGGCATATCCCGTCTGGCGAGCCCGTGATCTGCCGTTTGGGAGAGGTATCCTCAGCTTACCGCAGCGTGGAGACGACGCACTGGAGATGTGGGCTCACGGAAGCGATCAGACCGAACAGAAGGCGCCTGTTGAGATTTTTGAAGGGCACAATGATGTTGTCAAAGAGTTCGTGTGGAGAAGAGGAGGGCGCGGTAAGTCTTATCCTACTCCGTCCTCGAAATCTAGCTCAGGCATCCCAAGATTGGAATCAATTCCAACTCATCACCTGGTCCAAAGACAAAACGTTACGGTTCTGGCCCGTAGAACCGGAAGTGATGCAGGTATATTTTCCAAGTGCTCACCGCCTAGTTTGTCACCCAACGTCGGATCATAGAAAGCCGGACAGACCCCCAACACCCCTGTTCCGCCTCGTGCGCAAGGCTATGCAGACAGCAAGTTTTCGTTCCGAAATCCAGTCGCCGAAGCAGAGCCCAAGCCGGCGCTTTCTGCGCCCGTCGGGCAGCGCGGCATCCTCGCAGAGGTTCGCGCGGCCCCATACTCTCATGCACGCCATCCAAATCCCGTACTCTTACGTCCTCGAGGCTCCATGCATTCACAAACTCCGCGACTCTCCCAGTCGCAGGTCAGCGAGTCAGAGCCGGACCAGACCCCGACTGCGGTCTCCATGCCTATCACCATTGCTGCTCGTAAAGGTGGGACAATGTCGCGCGGGAACATCGCAGGCAAGTCGGCGAGGATGGATGCATTTACCTGGCTTGCGAGCGTCAAAGTGGGAGACAGACGTGGCGACGGGAGCTCGGGAACAGGAAGTGGCGCTAACAGCGGGAACGCGAGTCGGATTGGCAGCAGGAGCCGTCCAGCATCAAGAGAAGCTGGCTTATCTTTAGATGTTAGAAGGAGCGATAGTCGACCACGATGGGACGAGGAAGGAGAACCGCAGAGTCTTCAGGACGAGTACGTCGCTCGTCTGACTCTCATGGGATGACGTTGATGGTAGCGCAGGATCACGTCCGTCTTGACGAAACTTTCATCGTCGAAGATCAAGCTAGAAAAGGTATATTCTATACACGAGCCGTCCGAGTTGTTTCTTCCTCACACTATTTCCAGCATGACTTGGCGAAGAAGCGCACTTGCACCTTAGGCCTTAATGGGCCATGGGGCGAATTCTCTTCGGTTTTCGTTCGCGTCACTTTCACGTTTCCGAAGGACTATCCTCAAGCTACGCATCCTGGTGGGACTCCCTTCATCGACCTGGAGCGGACACCGCTGATTTCCATTCGTAATCGTGCCTTCATGCTCCGGCGCCTGCGCGGTATTCGTGAGACTCGGCGACCATGTCTCGAGGCATGCCTGCGATTTCTGCTCTTTGGGAATGAAGACGAGCACGAACGCCAGCCAGTGCACATCGATTTCGACAGCTCCTCCGATGAGGAAGGGACTTCGCAAATCAGGAAGGGCCGAGACGCTGCGGTGGCCATGCACAACGACAAGAACATCGCCGAGCCTGTCACGTCCCAAGGTGTCTTTGGCCCCAATGGTAGTATCTACCTTCTGCATCAGCCTGTCCCGTTCTCATCCCTGTCATGTTCGCAGGCCAACTTGTCTGCTTCAATAGGGCACCGCCACGTATTGTCCGCAATCCTATGCACGAGCTATCTGTTTCTCCTTCAGGCCCATCTCGCTCTGTGGAGTCAATACCACGTCTGTTCCAATCACCTGCGCTCATATCAGACGCCGTGCGGCGCCTGACTGTGGCCTCGCACGATCAAACCTTTGCCACCTCTGACCCTCGCCGAGGCGAAAACGGAGGCAACATCTTGCACATCATGACGAACCTTCTGATGTTTTCCCGCCTGAAATCAAGGCGGGCCTCTGAACAATCGCGGGCGCTGGACGAGATACCTGCGAATTACTCACTCGTGCCGACGCACGTCATCACCGTCTTCTTGCGAGATGCTTCCCAGGTTGTCGGAGCTCGAGCAGGGCAGGAAATGGCTGGTGAACATGTCTTTGAGGGCGATGATCCAGCGGAACTTTGCGAAAAGAATGCGGCTGTGGCGAGAAAGCATGGTCGCCGTGACCACGAGCGGTTCTTCCAGACAATGGGGATGCTATTTCCTAGTCAGCACATGCGAGACATCACAAACGACAACGGGGCGGATGGCTGGGGTACGGATCCTTTGACGCACAACTATGTAACACAAATGTACGTTTCAACCTATAATCATTCAGTCGACCTGACACATGCTTCATAGATACAATGAATTTGCTCGGGGAAAAGATATACAGATGCTTGCGATCTTGGCTGTATTACTTCTCAAAATGTATCACCCTCCACCGCCTCGTGAGTCTCTTCCTTCGGGGTCACAGCTTATGTCTTCTGATCGCTCGCAGCCGAGAAACCTGCTGTCCGCGTGGTGTCGCCTCCCTCTGCCATCCTCCAGCGCACCTCAAGCGGCGAACAGTTTAGTACCTTGCGTAGGAGGAAAGACAGTCGTCCTGCGCCGCTTTCCCCGGGAGGCTGGATGCGCCCCGCTTCATCCCCTACTACCAACCTTGTTTCCACATCTCTTTCTTCGATGTCGTCGCGGGGCTCGTGGTCTAGCCTCTTCGTCTCGGGAAGCGTTCGACAACTCATGACTGGAGGTCAGGACTCGATGCATCTACACGCATCTGATCAGTCCAATGAAAACCTGGCATCACCGGGGATACCTGTCCCAGGCGGTGGACGGATGACTCGTGGTTCTGACATCAGACTATCTGGCTCTGACTCGCCGCTGCGGTTTCCGTCGCCTCTGAAATCCTGGCAGGAAACCTCTGGCACGAGTGTGAAGATGCCGGGCGCCTTCCCTTCTACCGTGACACTATCCCGGAGCAGAACTTATTCTCAGGTTGCCGTTGCGAAGACGATCACTCGGGAGAAGACACTTGTCGTTGTCGATCTACGCGATGATGTGAGACAAGAAAGGTCAGTCCATTTCCGTCGATTTTCCCAAGGACTTTAAGACCGACCAGGTCCTGGAACTGCAGAGCGAAGCAATTGGACATCTTCACTCCGGAATTCTTGCAGCAACTGATGACGCATGTCACCGTCTATGCAGAGATTCTGTTCCGATGGCAGCTGTTGCATAAGCGGATCGAACTTTTGAAGGCGGTGGACCACGATCTACAATCATCCCTTTCTCCGCCTCACGAGATTGAGCGCAATCGCCTAGGTACGTCGTCTTCCACTCTGAGCGAATAAGCATCTTGATAAGCATTTGTCCAGGGATCTCAGTGCTTTGTTCACGATGCGGGAACGATACCACTCCTCGTGGCCACACGGCATGTAGTTCATGCCATGCCCGTTTGACAATGCCTCTCTGCTCCATCTGTCGTTTGCCAGTCAAAGGCAGGCCATTAATCTTTGTCTTGTTATCAACAAACTCACGCCTATGCAGGACTATCGTATAGCTGTCTGCTATGCCATCACGTCAGCCACTTATCGTGCTGGAAGTCAGCAAATGCTCTCGCTTGCGCAGCAGGCTGCGGATGTCTTTGCAAGACGAGCGAAGGCTCAGTAATTGGGAATAGGAGTGCTCCAGGAAGCTATGTGATGTCTCCGCAGTCCGTGTCCATGCCTTCTCTGCATCTGTCTTGACTTGTGTTACGTCTACTCAGCGCATCTTCGATGTTGTATGAATATGTTTATCTCCTCGGTGATCTGTGAAATGGTCCGCATGTCTTTATCTGGGGATGGTTCGTCCTCGAGGCTACATAACAAGTGCAAACCCAGAACTTCAGCTGCTTATAATTACAGCATGGGCGTAAAATTGCTCTTCCCTCCCACATCTCCAGGTCGACCAACGTCTATCATAATCTCTTTCTCTCACCGTCCTCAGTCCAACTCCATCATGTCAGAAAACGCAGTTGCCGTTTTGCCCCTACCTTCCCTATCCACGCAATCAGCCTTACCAGCAATCAATGATGCAGCCGCTCCTTTCGACGATGAACATGCAGATATCATCTTGCGATCGTCCGATGATGTCGATTTCCGCGTGCACAAGCTCATCCTGAGGCTCGCTTCACCCATCTTTTCTGACATGTTCTCACTTCCGTCACCCGTCCCTACATCCCTCGCCGCTGACGAGACGCGGCACGGTCTTCCCGTCGTAAAGCTCGCGGAAGATGCGAATACCCTCGACTTCATATTACGCTGGTCATATCCAGTAGCAACCCCCAAGGTCGCGGAACTCCGCACCATCACTCTCATCCTCGACGCAGCACGGAAGTATGGCATCGATGCGCTCTACGCGTCACTCGCAGCAGATCTCAGCAGAGCAGTCGACAGCGACGCTCTCGGAGTCTTCGCAGTCGCCACTTCGTTCGGGCTGGAGGTGGTTGCCGCACTTGCAGCCGTCCATTCACTGGCGTTGCCGTTGGAGTTGTTGGACTCCGCAGAATTATCACATCTCTCTATCTACAGCTACAACAAACTTCTTCAGTATCGTTTCGCGTGCGGGAAGTCTGCCTCGGCCGTAACGAAGAAACGAAATTGGTTTGGGCGCACCGACTGCCCGCAGGTCGTTCGTGTCAACAGAGGTGCGGGCTCCTTCGGAAGCAGCACGTTTTCTTGCGCGCAGTGCTACACCAGAGACCCATGGGATACCGCACAGAACTGGCAAGCACCGTTGCAGTATTGGAATTATCTGACACAGGTTGGGGACCTCCTGACGCACCATCCACATACATCGGTGGTACTGTCCGCTGGCCTAGTACCGAGCTGGGTCGCCTGCGCTAATTGTCGTACGGGGGATAAATCAAACGGCTTCGATTCGTTCACGAGGTGCCTGGCCGAAGAAGTGGGGGCAGCGGTGGCGCAGGTAAGCGGACACCGAACTCTTCATGTAGCTCACTGATTGAACTCAGCGCTCGCTGTGAAGGTCCCTGTTCCTAAATTCTGCTAGATGCCGTAACCCTTTCCATAGTTATCAGCTCGGGCGCGATCCTTGTCACCAAAAGCACTTAGGCGAGTCCACCGTATACACCTTGTATTTCCTTCGCAATTTGTTCTGATACTGGAGAGATAGCCAATCACCTAAATGAAAGTATGTAGAAATTTCGTTGAGAATGCGTCTCCTTTTCTCATGGACTGTCGGGTATCGTGTTCTTATTCTTGCTGCTGTGCTCCAAGTAACAGTTGTGGTTATCGTGTTCAGACTCAATGTTATTTGCCAAACAAGGTGATGAGATGAGGCGCGCCGATTACATCGCGATGAGAGAGCGTGAAAATGAAAGGGGCACCCCGCACAACCTCACCCGGTCTCATTCTTCGTGGTCACAGCCTGCGCAGCCCCCGCCGGCGTCGAGTGTCCGCCAAGCGCATCCAACGCCGCGCGCAGCAGATTGAAGACGGCGTCGTGCGGCGCAGGCATGATCGAATCGACCGTGTGCAGATACACTAGTGCCGAGACGGGGTGGAACGCGTACGTCGACGTCCTGCAAGGCGGGCCAAAATGACGTCAATCGACTGCGGAGAAGTTCATATGGCACAGCACACGCACACGACCCATTCCGCCTGGCCTCCGCCAACGCGTGCGCGTCCTGTCACGCCGAGGCCAATCACGACGCTGCGTTCCCGACCCGTCACGCTCGTCGACGTCGTGGAGGTGCGCGGCGCGGGACTGGGTGGGTTGACGTGAAGGGAGCGGAGAGATACGGCAAGGTCGGTGTACAGCGCGTTGAGCGTGTGCCGGATGAAGACAGAGGACGCGAGGTAAAGCGGGATGCCTAGCTGCCGGCTGAGCAGCGTGGGAGTGAAAGCCTCGGGGCATGCGTACCGTCAATATGTAGAGTGCGCGGAAAGGGCGCAGGCAGTGCAGTTGGAGGTGTGTAGGAGAGACGGATACGCGGACTGTAGATGGAGTCGGCACCGTCTTCGCTTATGGCATCTAGCCGAGACGAATGGTTGAAGGATAGACTAGGGTGAGTGACGAGGCCAGTGGAAAAGAATGTAGGGAGAGTTGTGCGCAGGAGATCAATCGCACGTCCTACGGCACAGTAAATCTAAGCGTAAGACGCGGCCAATGTACATGTACGCACCTGTCCGGAGATCCCACTCATGGTCGGAAAGGGCTGAGCGATCAAAATGCGGATCGGGGGGAGGCGGCGACGCCGACGAAGAGAGCAGCGTCGACGAGAGTCGAGCTTGAGCGCGTAGGAAGGGCAATGACGAGAGACGACGGCGAGCGAGGGCGGCCATGGCGTCGACGTCGAGGACAAAGTGCTTGCTCGCCGTCGCGTGTTTGCGTCCGCCAAATAACGCGGTACACGTGACCTAGACCTCCTCCAAATACCCCTGCACGATGAGGTGCTCGACGTCTGCGCGCCGCACCATGTACCGCTGCCCCCCCTTAAAGTCTATTGCCCCAAGCTCCGTCTGGACAACGCCACACTCGCGCACAACGCGCACGAGGACGTGGAGGTCGCGTGGAGGAGTTGTGATGCCGGCGGTAATGTCGAGCTCGGCGGAGAAGGCGCCACGAAAATCGAGGAGTGCGGTGTTGTATGCGCGTAGAAAGTCGACTTCGGCGGGTGCGAGGCGCGCGCGCAGAGACGCATCTGACAAAAGCGCGGGAAGGGCGCCCCCGAGGGACCAGTACATATCCCGAAGCCGATCGAGGCGGTGAGCATGGTAGGCGAGGAGACACCTCTTGTTGCGAAGGAGAGCGGTCTGGTGGAGAAGAAGCGAAGGCGCGAATGTTGTCTGGTCAGGCGAGGCGGCGATGGCTGCGGTGATGAGAGCCTCCAAAGCGCGTTGTTCGCGGAGGACGGTGCGCACGAGCGAATCGTTGTACTTGAGGAGAGTGTCGGTGAGCGTGGACCGTCGCGATTCCTGCACAAGCTGTGTGGCGAGGTCACCGAACTGGCGAGAGTCGACGTTGCTCATCGTGGGCAACGACGACGACGACGATGTGGGCGATGTCAAAGACGAGCAAACCTCGCACCATTAATATTGGCATTTATTTCACCGTTATCTAAGTTATGCCCAAACATAGTAATTTCTACTGCCTTATCCGTAGACCCTAACCCCGTTCCAAGGTTTCATGGACTTACGAGCTGCGAGTGCGTCGAGTTGCTCGAGGTTGTTATCCTGTCTTGCATCCTGAAAAGTGTCGTAGCCACTTGCTCTTACAGTTTACGACATCTGATAGCGACATATGCGCGTAAGGAGGAGTGAGTTTCTCGCCCGGTACATCATTGACGTCGATGTCGCCCGACAGAAAATGGCCGTTGTAACCGTAAGCTCGAGTGATGATCATACTTCACTTATGTGAAGCTTGCAGTGCGACGAAGCAGATCCTTTGACGTGGTTACCAAGTTCGTAGCGTTGCTTGCTAGACGCCAACTCCCGGACACAAACGGCAGGCATGAGAAATGTGCGGCGTGGTCAATATTGCCAGTGATAGCGCTGGACCGCCGGTGCTACAGATGCTCATGATCACGCAGTGGTGATGGTTTTCCTAGAGTCGGAACGGCATCTCACCGTTCCGAAGGCTGACGGAATTTTGTCGAGTAGTGCATTAATTTGCGTCGAGGTAGGACACTGCACTCTGACTTACCAAGATGAACAAACACGAACTGAGTTTTGGTCTATCCTGTAGATTATAGTCCAGCATGGGTATAGTCCACGTTTTATATCCGGCGTGCCTGTAGATTCGATCGCGGCAGATTTGCCTCAGTGCAGCTTTGCCTGCCATCAGCCTTCAGGTACTTCGTCAAACATGCATAACTTACCTCAGCGTATTTACTCACAACTTACTCACCATATGCAACTACTCTTGTGAATCTCCCAGAGATCACGCGGAAGAGTTAGGAAAACTCCATGCCAACGAGAAGATCGCTTACACTCCAGATCTCACTTGAGTGCGAGGCTTGCGTGAGTCGTTTTCAAGATCATCGCCGCCGGCCTGCGCTTCTCGGCTATAGCATTCCGCGCAAAGTACGCGCGAGCTCGCGTGCGACGCATGGCAGTATCGACCAATCGTCTCTGCCAATTACAGGATTGAGTCATTGGGGCATACACACTCACGGCCGCGCTTCGCAATTTAGCATGTGGAAGAAGGAATGGAAGACTGGACCAGCCAAAGGGGGTATACTTCGATGCCTTGGATTCACGCGGGATGCATCAAGTCCGGATGCCTTTGACCAGGGGGCTCGTGAGTGCACGAGCTCTTATCTGCGGTTCGACAGACAGAGACGTGGCGGTACGTGGCATGAGACGGTTCCAAAATAGATCTGAAAAGCTGTGGCAGAGAGGTGAACACCACCTTGTTATTGAGCGCTGTGTTCGGCATCGAAAGGTTGACGTGTCCGCGCCCTGTGCAGCCCTTAGACAAGCATGTGGGAACAGAAAATATAGCTGCATATCGTGAGCACCTCGGTGAAAAGTGGTGCCCCGCCAAGACTGACGCAAGAGGGAGCAAGAAATCACGAGAGTTGCGGACGTGACACATTTTCCTGGCGCTAGAGTACGCAGGAAGGATGCGCGGACCGCATGGCTGTAGGAGAGAGAAGGGAGCTGCACCGCTGATGAAGTAAAGACGCGGGCGATACCGCAACATTCTGTCAGAAGAGAGCTGTTCACACGAGGCAAAGCTCATTATCCATGGGAGGGAGTACGGCCAGGATAGGATGCGAAGCAAGTGCCATAATCTGTATCATATGTCAGTTGTTGTTACCTTGGATCTCTATCAGATGCTATCGAAAGGAGCCCGAGATAACTTGAGGACGCGACGTGCGCCTACAAGGTGGATCAGAGGCTCAACGTTCAACAGCTCGACGACGCCACGACTCGGGATATTGCGCACCTATCACCTTGAGACAACGCGCCCTGGAGCGCCAGCCTAACGCACCCGAGCTATCACCCGAGCTATCAAGAGGCTGGCGACGCCGAGAAGAAACGAAGAAGCGAAGGTGATGTGAGCATGAGAGAACAGCTCTCGGGAGGAAAGGCACGGCTTCGTTCGTAGCCGACACTCCCGCATGGTCGCAGCACGTGACCCGGAAGCACGAGCGGGGAGAACGCGAAGCTAAGCTCCCCCCGCACCTCATCCTCTCCCTCCATCTCCACACTTCAGACGACGCTTGCAGACGACCAGGACGACCGCTGACCACCCCTATAACATACCCGTCTCATTTCGAACGCGTTCCACCGTTGTATACCGAGCAACTGTTACCCCGGACCCAGCTTCACGGATCTACTGGCCTTCGGAGGCTTATCGCTGACGAGGAGCACTTTCACTCGTGAGTAAACCGCTCCTTCACGCGTCATTCGGCCCCAGTCATGCCCTGCTCGTCCCGTAGACGGTCTATTCCCCTGGAATTTATTGGTACGCTCGATACCTGACTGGCGCGTGCCAGCATCTCGCGGAGGCGTGCGTGGGTTCGTTCCGCGAAGGAATGAGATGTCCTCTTCTGTGGAGGAATCTCGGCGGGACAGTCACTCTTACGAGTTCAGTATCCGAAGTGGAGGGAAATCGACAGGTACGACTCACGCTACTGTATTCAATGCGCATGCTGACCTTCTCACAGAGCGGTCGGTGGGTACCTCACGCGCCTGCCGCCGGTATGCATGTTCTAACTTCGTGCAGGTCGAACAAGATCCAGAAGCCGATTTCTTCGACCCAAACTACGACTCTCAAGACGTTGGATTGGGTGCGTTTTCACGCCGCCGCCCCAATCCGCGCTGACAGTGACTATATTTTCCATTACCAGAGAACGACTCACCCTACCCAGAAGTACGAGCCGCCGTAGCTAACTACGATGACACAAGCATGCCCGTGTCGACCCTCAGATCCTGGATACTCGGCATCTGTTGGTCGATCCTTTTACCCGGTATCAACCAGTTCTTCTATTTTCGATACCCGACTGTATCCGTTTCCTCTGTGAGTGATCTCCCACCCTATAAGCTCACGATTTGAGCTAATTGAACGCGTGAAAGCTTGTTGCTCAATTAATTGCATTCCCTATGGGCCAGCTATGGGCTCGGTTCATGCCTCGCGTCACTATTTTCGGTCTATCTCTCAATCCGGGTCCCTTTACGATCAAGGAACATGTAGGAATGTCCATTATTCACGGTCCTATCGATACTGACAAGACGCTAGGTTCTTATTACGATAATGGCAGGGGTCGGCTCTCAATCTGCGTATGCTGTAGGTACAAGTCATGCCTCAATTACCGTATGCTAACCTCGTTCACTTTCAGACGGAGATTATTGCCGTCCAGAAGGTCTATTTTCAGCAATCTTATGACTTTATTTGTAGGCCATCTCTTCTATTTGTTGCCGACGATGCTTACTTCTGACATATAGATCAGTGGATGCTTGTTATGTCCACGCAATTAATTGGGTTTTCGATCGGCGGAGTCGCTCGTCGATTTCTTGTGAATCCTCCTTCCATGAGTAAGTCCGTCTTTCTGGCGCCCCAGGACTCCCCTTCTCAGGCTCAACACATACAGTCTGGCCGAATGCACTTGTGATGTGTGCACTGTTCAATACGCTGCACTCGCAGATCTACACAGGCATAGGCACTCGGGACGGCCTCAGTAGAGAACGGTTTTTCACCTACGCATTTTTCGGCTCGCTAGTCTGGTGTAAGGTCTTTCTTTCCTCGCACGCCCTTTTCTGGCTCACTTGCTTGTAGATTTCCTACCAGGGTATTTGTTTCAGGCCCTCAGGTATGCAGATCTCCCATTCTTATCAGCCCTTACTGACCCGTGTGATATAGCGTCTTCAGTTGGGTCTGTTGGATCGCGCCGAAAAACATAGTATGCACGTCCTGAATCTTCCGTCTACATTCACGCTAACCACTTTCGTAGGTCATCAATCAACTTTTTGGGTCCGTGGGCACATTTCTGTGATATCCGCGCTGCTCATTTCCTCAACATCAAATAGATTCCGAAGTGGGATGGGACTTTCTCTGATAACCTTCGACTGGAATGTGATGGCCTTTATGGGTAGCCCGTGAGTTCCGCCCCTGACTGCACCATCAGAGAAACATGCTGATCTTCCTCGCTCAAGGCTTGCCACTCCATGTAGGTATCATGCTCCGATGCCGAAGCTGCCGATGCTAAATGTGTTGCGATAGGGTGGGCCGAAGCTAACATCTTGGCAAGCTTCGTCTTCTTCTACTGTACGTATTCATCCATCGCATGACCTCCGCGGGTGGTCTGACACGGATTGCGCAGGGTTCTTGACGCCTGTACTTTATGTACGTGACGGCGATCGTTATCCTCGCTCGCATTAACACCCTTATCAAGTATACTAATGTGTGGTGGGCTCAATACATGCCGTAAGTGCTGGTTTTACGATTATTGCTCTCAAGTTTTGATAGTGATTACAGGATCTCATCTCGCAACGCCTTTGACAACACCGGGAATGTGTATAACCTCACTCGGATTCTCAACCCCGATGCGAGTCTCAACAAGGAGGCGTATCACTCATACAGCCCACTCTTCCTTTCGTACGAAGCTGATCTACACCTTCAGTCCATTTACTGACTGACTGACATCGCCTCTCAGGACGTCATTCGCCATCTCGTACGGGCTGTCGTTCGCGTCGATTACGGCGACCATGACACACGCACTACTCTACTTCTGGAAACCCATCAAGATCCAGTACTGTGGGTCTTTGGGGGAGCAACCTGACATCCACGCGCAATTGATGTCGAAGTACAAGCAAGGTATGTTGCGTGCAGCGCTCTGGCTTTTGCCACTAATGACCGAACACAGTGCCCGAGTGGTGGTACGTTAGTTTGTTTGGTAAGGCAACCAGCTCTGGTTACATTTGTCTTCTTGACGACGTTACTCGCAGCGATCACCTTCACGTTCGCATGTCTGTGCATCAAACTATGGCCTACGGGGATGCAAATCTGGGCATTCTTGATTGCGCTGATAGTCGGTGAGCACGCTTGTGCACTGCTCGCAGCTTGTCGAATTCCACTCAACCATCTCTTAGCACTGTTCTTTGCGATCCCTGTAGGCAAGTCCATGCGGTCGACGTTTTGCCATCAAGTCTGACTCAAAGTTTGCGGTGACTTGTAGGCATGATACAGGCCATCACCAATCGACAAGTGGGATTGAAGTAGGTCGCTCGTTTCGATGTGCGATCCGAGACTGACGACACCTGGTTAGTGTGATTGCTGAGCTCCTGATCGGGTTCATGCTTCCCGGACGGCCGGTCGCAATGATGATGTGCGCTACTCTGTTCGAGTTAGTACTCTTGACCGGAACCTTATCACTTGGTGCTGTCATAGGTTCAAGGTGCATATACATTCTGCAGTGTTCACGAGCTCGATCTGACGTACATTCCACCACTGCAAGACCTGGGCTTACATCTCACTGGCGCAAGGTGCGATCTCCACTGTCCATGACATGGTGACCCTGACCAAGCACGTTTGAATTTCAGCGATGACTTTTACGGCCGATTTCAAGCTAGGGCACTACATGAAGGTCCCACCGAGGCCGATGTTTTGGGCACAGGTACGAAAATGGCTTGCACCGTCTATACTTGTGTTACAGGAACGAAATAGATCGTCGCCACTGTCATCGCCGGCACAGTGCAACTCGGAGTACAGAGCTGGTACGTAATTCACTCATTTCGCATGCGACCACGTCTAAATAAACTATAGGATGTTCACACATATCAAGTATGTGATAAGTACAGTTCCGGCTGTGCTTTCGCTAATCGGCTTTTAGGGAGATGTGTTCACCGAACCAACCAGAACAGTGGGTGATTTCTTCCCATCATCTTGGAAAATAACTCTGAACTCCGTTCCAGTTTCGTGTGCGCTAACACTGAAGTCTTTGGAACTGCTTCTCTCGTCGTGAGTCCGCATGCGTATGACGTATATGTACGGTCACCCTAACTTGATATAGTGGGGTGTCGTCGGCCCAGCATTGCAATTTGCGAGAGGGCAGCTCTACTAGTGAGTACTTCTCCTTCAACATCGTTTCAAACACAACTGACGTTTCCCGCAGCGGTCAGGCATCATCCTTCCATGTACCCTCCGGCTCTAGCTCATGTCGGACTTAGGCCTGACATTCTTCTTCCTCATCGGTGCACTGTGCCCCGTCACGCTGTGGTGGTTCACAAGACGGAACCCACAATCGTGGCTAAACTACGTGAAGTGAGTTGTGTTAATCAGAATCTGCGCCTTCAAATTGTCACTCAATGTCACCTACAGTTTCCCGTAAGCCAGACATTAATTGATAGCCAGACTCCACCTACACTGATTGTATGTCCCACAGCCTTGTGTTTTCCGGCCTCGGGAATATTCCTCCAGCGAATGCCTCGAATTTCGTGCCCTGGGCAATCCTCGGCTTCATCTTCCAATTCTTGATTCGGCGGAGACACTTCCCGTTCTGGGCAAAGTATAACTGTGAGTAGCACCTACATCGTATGCCAGAACAAATGCGAACGCGGATCTGTGTAGATGTTCTCTCGGCTGCACTTGACGCTGGGACAGCGATGGGCACCATCCTGATATACTTCTGGTGAGTTAAAATCCCGCGCCCACGTCCCGTAGGGCATATGTTGATCGTGCGACAGCCTGCAATATCCCCGGAATGACGCCATCGGGTTGAATACCATCCAGACATGGTGGGGGAATACGGTGTTTCAGAACACGGCTGACTGGGCCAGTCCACCGCTTAAAACGCTCCCGGAGGGACAGGCGACATTTGGGTGAGTCCGTGGGTGTTTTGACTCGGGCCATAAATTGACAGACTCTTGCAGGCCGAAGAGGTGGTAGCAGGAACGGACTGTTTTGTATGTACATTTAGATGTCGTTCGTGCCAACTATGTATCTGGGAAGGGGACGCATCGTCTGCGCTGGCCACGAAGGTGCAGCACCCGCCCGTCTGTCAGGCTTCAGCTGGATGTCCTCCGCGAAGCATTCGTCGAGGGCACCTCGGCCTTCTACCCGTACGCCTGGGGATGAGGCGGGGTCGTTTCGATTGGATCGCGTGGACATACAGAGGATCCTGCGATGTAGATGTACTTGTATCATGCTTGTGGGCAGCTCTATAACGGAGTCGGATAGCAAACCATGCAAATACGGCGTTTGCAGCCGGTACGCGTCGGACGCGCGCTCTGAACGCGTTTTGGTGCGCGGCCTCGTATAACTTTCAAATAGTTCGTCCTTTCCCTCTGGTTTCCAGCATGTCGCAACCTGCCCCAAACCCCACGATTGCAGATGCAGGTGCACCATTTGACGACCCAGAAGCGGACATAATCCTCCGTTCCAGCGACAACACCGATTTTCGCGTGTTCAAAGTCATCCTAAAACTCGCATCGCATGTCTTCAAGGACATGCTCAGCATACCCCAGCCGTCCATTTCTTTCCTCTCTCACGAGGACACGCGCGACGGACTCCCCGTCGTTCGCGTCTCCGAAGACGCGCGCGCCTTAGACCTCATGCTGCGGTGGTGCTACCCCCTGCCCTCGCCTCTACAACGCTCGCTCAACCATGCTCGACTGGCACTCGAGCTCTCTGAAAAGTACCAGATCGACGGGCTCTCTCAAATAGGGAAAGACTGTCTCAAGGCCGTGATCAAATCCAATGCCCTCGCGGCGTATGCGGTTGCATGCCGCTTCGATCTTCCTGACGTTGCCAAAGCCGCCGCCAAAGCGACACTGGCAAGGCCGCTGTCAGCGCATCCCTCAAGCGAGCTCACGAGCATCTCCGCCGATCGCTACCAGACCCTCGTCTCTTATCACCAGAGATGCGGTGAGGTGGCCAGTGCGGTGGCCGACGACAGACGATGGTTGCCTGTGGGCATCATGGTGCGGGCCCCGTCCAACCCATGTTCCATGTGTTGCAGCCGTGATGCACGTTCGACTGTGGCCTTCACCCCCGTTTCGTCATGGGCTTCGGTATATTTATGGGACTTTCTTGCTCGCGCGGCCATTGCACTTCGCGCACGACCGGACGCTTCTGCAATCGGTTCGCTCTACCGTGTGCAGACGTTCACTTGTCCGAGCTGCGGGTTGAACAGGATGAGTAGCCTTCCAGCCATCCGACAAGTCTTGGCCGAAGAAGTGAGTGCTGCTGTTGGAAGGGTACGTCCGATTGTTTCGACACAATGCCCGCCAGATTACGAGACTTGTGTATCTCCAGGTTACCCTTCCCAACGTGTATGGTCATTGTGCTACCTCTCCCTTACTCCTTCAACCCTGCCGTACATTTTAGCAGTGGGTTTTGTTCCTCGTGGGAGTCAAGACGCATCGATGACGACTTGATATTGTGTGTTTAGAGATATCAGTCAATCTCCGCACGTCCAATCTGACATTGACGGTCCTCGTAGCTCTTACGCAGTCGCTATTACCTTTGCTCTATATTTCAATATTTCCCCGGTCCATTACTGGGACATTTAATTCGCTGTGTATGACCTACAGGTTTATCGGAATGTCTTTTTGCCATAGCTGATTATTATTCCCCTTTGTCAGATCATATGTTTTGTTGAAGACGAGACGACGCTGTTCAGAGCTGCACCCGACGAGATCCATGGCGCAGACTACTGGCCTCCGCGCGGGTGGGCCTCTTTTCGTGGATAGTAATACTACAGCGAGACGTGTGGAGAGTCGAATCGAGCACGACGACAACCACATCCCTGTATGAAGTGGGACACGCTCACTGTCTGATGAAATAGCTACGGCGTACAAACAACTACTGTGCAACGGCAGTCCTATACCCGTACCAAATAACCCATAAAGAGGACCTGGACAACGGCGACGAGGAAGAGGAACGTGATGCGCCGTGAGCGCTGTGCATGCGAGACGGTGCCCACGGCTGCCGGCGCTGCGGACGGATCAGGGAGCACAACAGAGCGGAGGGAGCGGAGCTGCTCGCCAGTCTCAGCTTCAGCGTACACATGAACGAAGAGGTCGACTCACGAGGAAAAACGCGTTCGCGAAAAAGACGTAGAAGAACGCAATGAGGTACAATGAGCGGGAGGGATTGAGGAGGCCAAACACAAGCGCAGCGATGACACCGACGAACTTGTATCCTCCGTACGCGAGCAGATCGACAACGGGGGCGGAGCCCTGCACGCCGAGAAGATAGCAGCCGCCCTTGACGAAGCAAAAATCGAAAATGAGGACCACAATGGCCTTGGTGGCCATGATGCCAAATATTTCTGGATGGAAGCGATCTTGGAGACCAGAGTGCAGCGCGGCAAGTAGGATGTATGTCACAAATGCCATGACTGACTTTACATGAGCAACTGCGCATACACTGACTGGGTAGGCATACCGGGGATATAAAGGTCGGGTGCGTTGATGTCCTCGCGCGGCGGCTGGAATTCGCCGACACCCGTCTCGGAGCGGCGCATCTTTCGCGTCCATGGACGGTGCCGCCACGGAAAGACAACCAAGCGCAGTTTCCGCATGACATACGAGTTGGAGACATTGAAATGGTGCTTCAAGTGGCTGGTCGGGAGGAGGCCGCCGAGCTGCAATACACGTGTCTTTAGCACCCGAGCGCGCAGTATCAGACTCTGCGAGAGCGCACGAGACTCACGTTTTTCGAGACGTAGCTCTGGCCCGCTGCGACCGCGTTCTGACCGAGCTGCATGCCAAACTGCGCGGTCGCGCCGTCGATTCCCCATGCCGAAAAGTCCGGCACACCGTGCGCCTGTGGAGGTATTCCCTGCTGCACATGCAGATGTGATGGCTGGGGCTGGAACTGGGGGTATCCTGCAGCCGCTGCCGGATGAAACGACTGGTGCTGCTGCTGGTTTTGGACGGGGGGTGACGAGGTGTATCGCTGGTAGCCCTGCGGCGAGACGGGGGTCGACGGCGGCTCTGGGATGAAGGCGGGGTGGGTTGGCACCGGGTGCTGCAGCGGCGGGGGCGAGCGGGAGGAGTAGTAGTTTGCCATGGATGTCAAGAGCAAGTCGAGTGAACGGATGCTAGTCAATGGTGGCTTGGGTAGCTACTTGGTACTGGCAGTCTCCACGTTGCGGCCGAAAGCGTGCCCCTAGCCCTAACGCGTGCCCCTAGCCCTAACGCGTGCCCCTAGCCCTAACCCTAGCCCGGGTCCAACGCGCATAAAAAATCAAAAACAAATCGCGTCGTTCGCCAGCAAGTCGACAGCCATGTCGTCCGCCTCGTCCTCCTCGCCCGTCCTCACAGACATCCCAAATTTCAAGAATGCCCCGCTCATCGGCCACGTAGAGGGCAATGGCAGCTTCTCAAACGCCATTCTCGCAGGCCTGGTCATCGGCGTGCCCTGGATCGTCAAGAGGCTGCTTCCCCTCGTCAGTCGCGGTGGTTTCAAGACCTATCTCTTCGTCCTTCTTCTCACCGGTGGACCCGTCACTCTCGCCTACTGGACGCTCATGAGCATGTACGGCCCTCGCAAGAACGAGAAGGTCACCCTTCCCGGCAAGGACATCGAGGAGTACATCACTATCAAGGACCCCGAGCTCAAGGCACTCTACCACGGCAAGGAGAAAATCCCCATGCAGATCTTCCATGACGCTTTCTTTGACGGCAAAATTGACATTAATGGTGCGCGACGTTCTGTGTTCTTTCGAGTCTCGCACCCTTCTCTGACACGTCATGTAGGCGACGTGCTCGAGACCCTCGAAGCGCGTCATGACTTTACGAAGATGGTTTTCACCCCGGAGCTGTTCAAATATGTCATCACCAGGCTGATTCCGGAGGTCATCGTCCACTCCCAAAGCCAGGATGAAGAACAGGTTCGCGGCCATTATGACCGTGCGTATCGTTATATTCTCTACCCCTTCTGTTCATGACCAAACCCTGTGACCAGGTGGTGATGACTTTTACGAATGGTACGCAATCTCGCGTCATATTTTGGCCCGCTCTAACAGCCTCTCAGGTTCCTCGGCCCCCGCATGATTTACACCTCTGGCGTCATGACCTCCCTTACCGAGCCCCAGACCCTCGAGCAGCTCCAGGACAACAAGCTCACCATCGTCTGCGAGAAGCTCAACCTCCAGCCGACCGACCGCCTCCTCGACATCGGCTGCGGCTGGGGCACCCTCGCCGCCTTTGCGCACAAGAACTACGGCTGTGACGTTACCGGCATCACCCTTGGCAAGAACCAGACGAAGTTTGGCAACGACCGCATTGCGGCAAACGGCGGCGACCCCAACCGCGCGCGCATCCTCTGCCTCGACTACCGGGACATCCCCGGCGGACCCGGTCACTACAACAAGATCGTCAGCCTCGAGATGGCCGAGGTACGTGCGCCCTGTTCCTTCAAGTGCACATGTCTGATGACCCTCCGCTAGCACGTTGGCCTTCGCCGCTACTCGTCCTTCCTCCGCCAAGTCTACGACCTCCTCGACGACGACGGCGTCTTTGTTTTCCAAGTCGCTGGCTTGCGCCCCTCCTGGCAATACGAGGATCTCATCTGGTGATGTGTATCGCCCTTCTGCCTTAGACTCCCTTTAACACCCGTACAGGGGTCTCTTCATGAACAAGTACGTCTTCCCCGGCGCCGACGCCAGCGCGTCCCTCGGCTGGGTCGTGAAGCACCTCGAGGCGGCCGGCTTCGAGGTCAAGAACGTCGACGTCCTCGGCGTGCATTACTCGGCGACAATCTTCCACTGGTACAATAACTGGGTCTCGAACAAGGAAAAGGTCATCGCCAAGTATGGAGACTGGTGGTACCGCGTCTGGGTGTTCTTCCTCGCGTGGTCTGTCCTCATCGCGCGCCACGGTGGCTCGTCGGTGTTCCAGTTCACGCTGCACAAGAACCTCAACGCGTACCCCCGCATCCTCGGCGTTACGAACCACGCCTCGATCCATGTGACGCCGAAGAAAGAACTCCAGTATGTGGCCCCCGACTCTTGATCTGTTCCTTCTTGCTGATTGCTATTGTCAGGCCTGTCGTCTAACGTATCTAGCGAACAATCGCAAAGTAGGACATTTCGACTGACGACCTACGAGTCGAGCATACCCAAAGTTATTCTAGATCTTATACTTAGCATAGCTGCAATGTCGATGTCGTACGATCTAACCCCGGAGCAAGTATCTATTTGCGCCCATTCAAAGACCAGGGCTAGTACCTGAGAAGCTCGAAACCCTCAAGCTCAAGCTCAGGCGCACAAGGCAGGGTCGGCCTCCGTCGAGTTATATGATCGCAGTCGCGTATCGACTTGTAAGTCTGCTGTCTCCTGATTTGCCACGACTTTTTCCACTCGTGCGTCAAGTTTTGACTGCAGCCTTCGCTTCAGCAAGCAGCTCACAGTAAGCTCAGTCGGGCTCCTAGAGAGGCCGGCCGCGAACGCGTCGGCCGTTGAGGACGACCGACCAGGACCAGATCACCCCTACATATTGACGCTAGCGATATGTTCCACCCCTTCTGCGACCCTCACTGCGCCCGCGAAACACGCCTGGGCCACAGCGCGAGTCAAAGATGTGCCCGCCGGCAGCTGGTTCGAAGGTGAAGAAGTGCGCGATCGGTGTCCGTCGGTGAGTTTCCTCCAGATGCTCGCCGACACGGGACGTCGACGCCAGCTACGGAACTCTGAGGCTTGATTCTCGTGCTGTGAAGCAGAGGGGAAATGTCAAAGTAGACGAGAGAGCGCCAGCTGGAGACGTGGAGTCACCGTCTCCGAGTCAGACTCGGAGGCTGACAATCGTAAACATTTGAAGCTCTTCTCGACCGGGTCCGCTACTTACATTTTAGCAGAGACAGTAGATCACGTACTCACTGAGTCTCTCGAAGTGACGGTATGCCAGAAGAACAGGAAGACAAACAGTCTTTCGCCGGCGGTCGTAGGACTGCGTCGGACGCGCGTCTGACCGGCGATGTACCATGTCATGTGACCGTATTGGCCCTGGCAGTCCCGACGGAGTAACGTTGCTCTCTTCTCGCCCTCTCACTTCACCTCACTTATCGCCGTCTCGTTGGAGAAGAATGTTCTCGGGGCGCCCTTTTGCGGAAAGCACACAAGCGTAGCGCGCCATCACGATTAAGTAGCTCACGTCGCGCTCACACGGAGGGATAGTTCGAGATGGTTCCCCGTATTTTGTGGTGCTTTTGGTATACTCTGGCTTCGGATCGCGGTGAGTGATACTGCCCGCGACAGCAACCACTCGAGATGTCCTGATCCTGCTTGACATCAACAGTCATTGGTCGCTCCCGTGTGAACTGAATGCTTCTCAGGGACGTGTTGCACTTCGAGGAGAGCCCTGGACTCCAAAGGGAATTCCGTGAGTCGCTCTATCTTCACGTAGACGTCGGCGGTCTCTCGAACTCGACTCCACCAGGTGAGATTCACGACCCGCACTATGTCCGCGATTGTCGAGGCCGGAGAAACTTTGGTACCAAGCAGGCTCATCGCACATCATTTACTCTATTGAGTTAACATATAGAGACGACATCCCACCTTAAGCTCGACAGTCTGCAGGGCACCATTCTTGAATCATTCCGGTACTTCCAGGAACACCACATACAACACCCTGGCGCTTTCCGCGCGCTCCTACGCAAAGCTGGATCCTGCAGAAAACAAACGTGTGTGAGCCCTGATAGTAACAGTGCGCGCTCGTCTTCTTCAAGCATAACGCACGAGTGCGCTTTGCGTATTTCTATCACTTTAGGTGACCATGCAGGTCTATGGAACATGGTGATCGTTTAACGTCTTAATTCATTGTCACCATATACACCGGGACTTTGGAAGTCAGGTATGTGCGCGCCTTCTCCAATTATGGCTGCCTGAATCATGATTGAAGCAGCAAATTTGTATCGACCACGTGGACGCTTTCCGTAAGACAGCGCGCCGAATCAGCGCCGGCTCCCTACGCCCTTCTTACTCGTCTCCACGCGCTTGGTATCGCAATCCCGGTGAAGCGGTAGACACAACATGAGCTACATATGGCGTTGCGTCGGTCCACCGAGTTGTCGCTTCAAGTAACCGGATAGCTCAGAAGATTGGCTTCAGGAACAGACTATTCAATCCTCCCTTCATATGACCGGTCTTCTTTGGCACCTCGACTACACCATACCTCGCTGCCCTTGCATTTACGAAGCCTGAATGTTGTTACCCTGCGTTCGAGATACAAGAGTGACCCGCCGCGCAGTGAAATTTCAGGCTGTCGGGACATCATCGTCCCTAGTGCGCCTGGATGTCCGACAATTGATTTCTGGAAAGTATATCTTCTGCATCTTCGAGGAGACAATGCGCAGGTCAGAGAGCCTTCTTTTCCTCGTCACCTTTTACGTCTCACCGTTATGCTTCGACTACAGTCACTCGCTGCGCTCTTCACTGCTATCTCATCTGGCGTGGGTGCTTCCATAGGCCCGGTTGCTGATCTTCCTATTGTCAACCGCATTCTTGCGCCTGATGGATATGAACGATCGTATGATTCGCTGGTCACTGTTGACAATTCTGCACTCCACTTACGAACCATTCCCTCAGGACTGTTGTCGCAGGAGGCGTATTTCCCGGGCCTATCATCAAGGGCAACAAGGTATGTCCTCATCCCCGACGACGGCTTCCACAACTTACAGTTTGAATATCTAGGGGGATAATTTTAGGATCAATGTCATCGATGAATTGACCGATACGACTATGGACGTGGTCACCAGCGTGGTTCGTCCATCTCGCGCCTCATGCGCTGTAACTAAGTTGGTGACTGACGACATCATCTACAGCATTGGCACGGTATTGATCAGCACAAATCAAATGCGTACGATGGCGTGGCGTTCGTGACACAGTGTCCTATTACTCCGGGGAATTCTTTCCTATACAATTTCGACGTGCCCGACCAGGCTGTAAGATGCCTTATGTCGCTGCCCTTTCTCTGCATCAGATACTCACGCTACTCGTGAAGGGTACATTCTGGTATCACAGCCATTTTTCCGATCAATACTGTGACGGTCTTCGAGGAGCGCTCATTGTCTACGACCCTCACGATCCGTTTGCGCATCTTTACGACGTCGATGATGGTACGCTTGCACCTTGGATAGTACGACTAATTCCCATATTTTTTTCTTCTATTCAGACAGTACCGTCATTACCCTGGCTGACTGGTGAGTAATGAGTGCCGTGTCTGAATCCTCGAGGCTTCGACCCCGTCTTTATCCAGGTACCACTACGTTTCGCTCGTCGCCCCGCCTCTTCCTGCAGTCAACGCAACCCTCATCAACGGTCTCGGGAGGTACGCTGGAGGCCCGATTACACCTCTCACAGTGGTGAATGTCCAGCGAGGCAAACGGTAGGGACTTACGTTCCCATTCGACGACCGCATCCCGACTTCGTCCCGGCTTCTATAGATATCGATTCCGCCTTATTGCGATATCCTGCGACCCCAACTTCACCTTCTCTATTGATAACCATCAAATGACCATCATTGAGGTCGATGGTGGAAACGTCGAGCCCTTACTCGTCGACCAGATTCAAATCTTCGCCGGTAAGTCAAACTGCTACCAATCGGGCATCGCAGCCACGTTGCTAACCGACCCCAAGCTCAACGTTACTCGGTCGTGGTGAGCCTCCGTGCCCTCTAACGTAACGTATCGGATTGATCTAGTGCGCCCCGTAGGTGACTGCAAACCAACCGATTAACAACTATTGTCGCGACAGATTTCTTTATGCCCCTGATACCCGCCTGACAGAGCCATATTTGCTGCAGGGATTCGTTCGATACCCAATCATCAAGGTGCTTCTATTGAGGGTGGGCTGAATGCAGCAATCCTTCGGTACCGTGGAGCCCCCGAGCAGGATCCAGCCACAAGCGACACCGGAGGAATCCTGCCCCTCATTGAGACGAACCTTCACGTACGCTCGCGCTCTGCATTTTGATATGGTATCTGTGTTCATGACGCCACATCCAGCCTTTTGAGAAGTCTGTCGTGGTGTGTGCTCATTTTCTAATCTTTACATTCTGAGGTCCCTCAAGATTCATCCACTGCAGCCCGGGAAGCCCTTTCCTGGCGGTGCAGATATCAACATCAACTTGAACGTCGTGCTCGTGAGTGTCTTTTCCCTATCAAGGTTCCCGAGAAACTCATAGAACGCACTCAGAACTCCGACTTCCTCTTTGAAATCAACAACAGCACGTATGCGCCTCCGACAGTCCCCGTCCTTCTCCAGATCTTGAGCGGTGCCAAGACCCCCCAGGAGCTTCTGCCATCCGGCAGCATATATAGTTTGCAGCGCGACAAGTCGGTTGAGATCACGATCCCCGGAGGGGTAATTGCCGGCCCTGTGAGCTCCCTTCCACTATCCATTGGGATGTCTTCCAATGCTGAACGTATCGTTCACAGCACCCCCTTCATTTGCACGGACACTCTTTCTACGTCGTTCGCAGCGCCGGGAACAGTTCGTACAACTGGGATAACCCCGTCCTGCGCGACACCGTGAGCATCGGGATCGATACAACAGACAATGTAACCATTCGCTTCACCACCGACAACCCTGGGCCGTGGTTCATCCACTGTCACATCGACTGGCATCTGAATGTGTGCGTGCCGTATGACGATAACGGTTTGGTTCACTGACATATATACGTTCTGTATGTAGTGGCTTTGCCGCGGTCATGGCTGAGGATATCTCCGATGTCCCGTCGGTTGATCCTACATCTGGTAAGCTCAACCTCTACTGCTCGTGAGAAAATCGCGACTCAAGCCTCGTACCTCTCAGCTGCATGGAAGAATCTCTGCCCGACTTATAATGCATTTAATAACTAATCTCCAACATAATAGTGGGAGTGGAATCGTCATTCTATTTAATATCCCAATATCTCACAAAGTAGGTGGGCTAGTCGATGTCACTAGATTCATCAGGAAATAGATCTGGTCCTTGAGGGCTTAATGCGGCTTTAGCCAGCTTGGAAAGCGCTTCAAGACATCCAGGCTCACCAAGCCGACCCAAGGGCCATTTCCATTTTCTTCTCAATCAAAGATATATTCTTTTATTTAGAACTAGGCCGTCAAGGTGTGCCGGCCTTGTATAAGTATTACCCCTTCCGTTATTACACCCTCCAGCAGTTGGCGGTGAAGGAGAGCGTAATGAGGAGTACTGACGAGGTTGCCGCTCTTGACGATGGCGACGACGTCCCAATGCAACAGCGGACGCCGCGGTTTACCGTCCTCGTGATATCGACATCCACCCAGAAAGAACCCGTACGTACCAAGTCGACCATTCTGCGATACAGATCGTCAGTATTTCGTCGTCGGTAGGCTATCATTACATTCACTAAGCACCTCCACTCAAATGACCAGTCTGCTCGTCTACCGCGACTGTCCGAGTTGTCAGAACCGCGTGTCACAACGAGCTGTTGACTCATCCGTTGAATCCTCCACCTGTGCCAGCTAGGCCATCTCGTCACTGACTGTTGTTTTTGCTAGATTCCATGCACCCAACAACTGGTGGACAGCCCATGCCGTCCTGGCTCCGACGTCGATGTCGGTCCTCTACTCACTCTGACGCACCGTATATCTCGCGATCGTCACTCTCGCACTTCTCTCTAATATCCCGGAAGAGTGTGTGTCGCATTTCGCATACAGACAAGAAATATACTGTTTAGCAGGAAGTGGATCCCGATCTAGCTAAATCCTTCATCTCCTCAAAGGTAGGTAAATGGGCCCACGTAACCTCGTCTGCTGTCCCCTCGAAAATCCCCTGCATCAGCGACCACTCTGCAGCTGTATCACTCGTCTCGAGATACAACGATCGCAACTGCACGCCGCCTTCAGCCTTGCGCGCTTTGAGCACGGAAGATAACACAAGTCGAAGCCGTTCCCCAACGCCTCCCGACAAGTAAGAACTATAATCGACGTGCAAGGACTTCAGGCTGGGCAGCGTCCTATCCTCCACCTCCCCTTGCGGCCTCGGGCGCTCGGAGTCGACCACGGTCAAAGCGCGCAATAGATTGGTGGTTTCCGCTTGGGCATCAGAGTCTCTCTCGTCGGAGTAAATTTTGAGGTGCTTGACGAAACGAGAATGCCGGAAGACGTCTCTCCAGTCCTCCTCTGTCATGTCTCAGCGCTCGATAGGGCTGATCCACACGACAAGGGCTTCAAGACGAATGGA